>VACF01000395.1:0-69393 GCA_006891605.1 Pleurozium schreberi | reverse complement strand
GTTACTGCGAATTTTCTGCATGTWGCTGCCGTCTGCTGCGCGAAGGTACGATCCTGTGGAGGAGTGGCGCTGCAAGTAGAGTCAGCACCAGCGGTGACAGGTGAGTGGCGGGGTTTCTTGTTGTAGTGGGTCGACGGGCTGACAGTGACGGCAGGGTCGGCGGGGCGGGGTCGGAGGCATCATTGTTATTGCCGTGTCAGTCGGAGGGAGTGGAAGTGACAGAAGAGAGTGAGCACAGGTGAGTATGTACCTGAGGAAATGGTACCTGCTCGTGTGTGCTCACCCTCTTCCTGTCGCACCCCTCCCTTTGAAGGATTGTGTCGTCGTCAGTGTGCACTGTGCAGGCGTTGCGTGAGGCTAGAGACCACAGAGGCGTGGCGAGCATGTGGGGTGATCCATCAGAGTATGGAGCTTGGCCACTTCGAATATTTATGACAAGAAACACTGGTTCCGAGCCCGCCTGACGAGATACGTCGTCAATACTGCGCCGGCATGTGATCATGTGTATTCCTGCAGCGAGAACTTGCCTGGCAGGCAACTGCTGATCGAGCCTGTGCAGCTTCAAGCCTTCAAAGCCCCTGGTGCGCAACTGGCTGGCTGCATGCTCGGGTGACGTCACTGCCGAAGAATTTTTTCTGACGGCGTCAAGATATCTCGGGAATGTTCTCTATCGAGCGTTTTGCGGTTCTCGGTTCTTTCATTGCTTCCGGAGGCGCCAACGGTGAACAAAAGATTATCGCGAAAGTACTTTGGGCAGTTCACTTCAGTTTAGAACAAGATTCATACATGTGCATGAGCATTTCTTGGATCGTGATTAGGCTCACTTGTGTCGTCGGCTGCGACTTGACACAAAGTACGTAATGTAAGCCAAAACTTTATAACAAGCCTCGCTACTGTTGAAGCGGATCATCTTTCATTATCACCTGAGCAGTCTCAGACTCTCAGTTATAGTGAGTCAGATGTTGATGAGATCCGTTGTGTTAACCAAGAGCACTCCGTTCCCATATGAGCAATTGGTTTTCTAAAATTCAGTTTAAATATGAGTAGTGTAACGCTTTAAAGCTACGCTCTGCGAAATCGCATGATCTGACCAAGTAGACTCCGTCTGAAGGCAGCAAATCATGCTATTCATTCCCTAAGATGAAAGCAGTGTTTGCCCATCGATCGTCACCGGCATGCAGTTCTATACTTTTAGCTAGTCTTGAAATCTTGATGCCACTCATCTTGCAGGATATGTAGCCTCATGAGAGAGTGAACAATCTGATAGATCTTACATCATGGTGTATGCCTACGTTTAATACTGCTTTGTTTTAAGGCCTCACGTTGTGGAAAATTGCTCTGAGATACTGCTTACCTTTTGGACGTTAACAGGTCTGAGGGTATAGAATGAGACGTAATTTGGGTAACATTTCCCTGGAATATAGAAATCAAGTCAAATTTTCTCTAGCCTAGCTTTGCTGTGGATGGAGATGTTGATTTAGTCTGTCTAGCCTTTAGAAGATCGAAGGCGGCCTCACTCTTTGCGGTTCGCTTATCTCTTTGCATTGTGTCCTGGCAGGAAGCCATGATGGAGATTGATACGAGGAACAAGAGATTGGCCAGTCCTTAATAGATTTTCAGTTCTTGTGCTAGCTGGCGCGGAGACTCGAGATTTAACCAATGTCTCTCTTCTCATTGCAGCTTCGGACGTTAGACTGAGGTTGTCGAAGTGAATACAGAGAATAGTATGAACTA
Source organism: Pleurozium schreberi (assembly GCA_006891605.1). Lineage (NCBI taxonomy): Eukaryota > Viridiplantae > Streptophyta > Bryopsida > Hypnales > Hylocomiaceae > Pleurozium > Pleurozium schreberi. Next base: position 67,659 of record VACF01000395.1, on the reverse strand, counting down.
CTGGAGTGGAGGCGGAGCAACATCCACGCTAGCTCCCCGGCTAGCTCTCACAGCAAGGAAGGAATGTTCACCAGCAAGACGACAAGCAATAGAGTTCCCATGTACGAAGCAATAGGAGCACTCAGGTTATTCCTCTTTGACATCTTTCTGGACCTCTACGAAACTGGAAAATAGGAGTGAATGTTTCGAGTAATTGTTATGTTCAACGGGATAATCTATGATTACTTAACATTGATGAAATCTAGCTGAGACTGCGTCCGTGAATGTTCCTGTATGGTGTTCGTATAGTGTTCGAGTTGCTCGAGCACACATTTTTTGCTTCCTTTTTACTCGACCACGTCTCGCGGAAGTGAATGCCGAGTACAAAGGAAACAGGAATTCCAGTCAATGCCGATCGACCAGAGGGTTTAAGTGTAGAGCTCGCGAACTTGGGGAAGTAAAGTAATATAGATTGTTTGTCAGTTATCTTGCGACTCAGACTCTCTGTCAGAAGTTGTGTGCCATCTTTGCAATATCATCGCAAGAATAATAAATTCTCTTATTTTAGTTCCTTACTTGTGGAGTCAGTTGAGGAATGCTTTTTCTCCAACTTGCCAGGTCAAAGTCAAAGCCACTCAGGCGGATGAGTCATCATTCTGCTTTTGATAAGGAATGTTTCGTTAGTGGATCTACGCAAACGACAGCAATGGCTTTAATAGCTGTATGTGAAATTTCTTCCTTTCGATCTGATTCTATTTCGTTTACGTAGCGTTAAATTGTGAAAAGTTGTCTCCATTTAACGAAAACCAAGACTACTTTTCGGGAGCCTCTTTTCAAACCAGAGCAGACCGGATTGAATCATTGAGGCCAACCTAATATTTTAATTGAAGATGAAAATGGGAGCACTGAAATCTGAGTACCGCTATGTGGTTTGAAATGGAGGATAAAGCCTCAATTTTGTTTAATTGGTGTCATTCCACTTTAATTTCAGGACATTTCCGGTCTGAARTGTGAATCTATAACTGCCGTAGTTTTTAGAGCATTGACTAGTATGTCACAGTTTTTGGAGCAGGGAATTATTGCCAACTTAATGAAATTGACGACAAAATGTACTACAAATGACGTGACAGCTTGTTGCGGCTGCTACATGCGATAATTTAGAGACTGAMAAAGTGATCGTTTTTCTACTGTCTAGGACTGAGGCATACTCATACAAGGCACTTAACTTGGATTGCATTTCTGTTGCGACTACGTATGTACGTTGGAATTTAGATTCTAGAGTTTTGAAGAGATAATAAATCGTTTTCACTGGACTCACTTCTAATCGTCTGAGACTTCTGGATACAGGACGATGTCACAGGATGCTGTTTTGTGGAMACCGGACTTAAAGCTTTGAAAAATGAAACCTGGGGACCTGTAAGATTGTTRRACGACTCTCTTTCCMGTTCGTTATCGTTTTTCAGAGGTCAATTTTCAAACCAGCTGAATGCAACCTGTAATTGAACGCCTGGAATATTTCACGACTTGTGCAAGTTGTAAACCGGTTGCAATACATATTGTATTGGAAACTAAGATACATCCTCCCGACTTYACTAATTGTCGGCTATTACTAAATGTAATTTCTAATGCTCAACAAATTTCTGAATTTCAGCTCTGAGAAACTGTATTGTCAATTACGTTATAATTAATTTCTCTTCAATTAAATAATTTGCATGGATTTCACAACTTCGAACTGTTGTCGCAGGGCAGTCAGTTTGGACTCCGAAATCAAAGGAAATTATCAGAACCAAGAAAGAAACAACTGAACACTCACGTAAGTACTAGCTCTAGCTAGACTCTTCTCAGATTTGGAGTGTACTAGATTTCTCTTTAACTGTATGTATGGGTCAGTAAGAATATCACTGACAAAAGCTTCCAAAGGTAGCCTCTAAAGGTAGCCTGCATTGGATCGCTCGAGGTAGAGGGAAAGGACAACCGTTCTTTCATCGCATATTCTTGGAGGGGACCAAACTCTGATCGAGTTTGTAGTCTTCCGAGTTGGGGACAGGTGGATCTTTGCAATCAGATACTGTACTTTTAGTGTTACGTGCTTCTGCTTTGTCTTGTGTGCTTGAAGATTGCATGAAAGATCAAGTTTAAGTAGGGATCTCAGTAGGGATGAGTATGAGTAGGTAAAACTTAACGTCAATGATTTTGTTAAATTGGCAATATTCCACTTCTTTTGGTTTCTTCAGGATGGCCCCAACCAAGTCAATCTATAGGTAATTGCAAGAAACACTTACAGTATATTTTTTTGCCACATAGGTTGCATGCTAATTTGTTATTTCACTTATTTGGTCATAGCATTTGCACTATGACTCCAAAAGATTCAAGATTCATCTGTATTACTATTATACATCTTGATTGATTTCTTTTTTTCAAAAACGTTTTAAACTTTTATTTTATAAAAATTAAACCCCAATTTTATGTCACACTTGCTAATTTGCTGAGGGTTTGCCAGTTTTGCACTATTTCTAGGCCCCCAAAAAACAAATTTGGAGCTTAAAATTGGAAGGAATGGTCTTCTAGTAGACTAGTAGCTATAGATTGAAGGAATGTTTAAAGATAGTTAATTTTATATTATTTGTATGAAAGTCTACATGATGAGCTTATTTTGTAATTGCATTTTGAAACATGTAAAATATTATATTGATGGCTGTCTTGGTGAATGACCATCTCCATTGAATTGTTACAAAAGTCCATCTTTTTTTTACGCTTTAAATTTTTTTCTATTTTTTACAATTGAAATGTCAAAGTGTCTAATTTCTTGAGATTATGCACCTTTTAGTTTACCTATACTATACAAAATATTTCTATGCTTTATCTTCCTATTGTAATTTATTTAAGTTGTTAAAGGTGTATACATACATTGGTCGTATTTAAAAAAAATTTAAGTATTCTAAGAAAATCTCGAGTATTGTTAAAATACAATCAGCAAGTTTTTATTGAAATTTCCTCCTTACATGTTACAAGCAAAATCTATTCAATACAAATAGAATGGATCCTAGAAAAGCTTGCAAATATTTGACAAGCAAGACTATATTATGAAGGCTATGTGACACGATGAATATAATTTCTATGACACATTTATGTCATTATCTTGTATGAATTTCTCAAAGCTTTTTTGTACCCTTTATTCTTTTAAGTTGGTCTATTTATAGTACAAATTGGTTTATTAAAATCTAAATAGTGTATACCATGATGAACATTTGTAAGAACATTTTCTATAATAAGTAGTAAATATATTCACATTAATACACTAGCACAAGTACTATTTCTAGCTAAGCAGGTTGTAGGTCAATTGATTAGAATATGAACTCTTTGTACTATTGGCTAAAATAAGAGTGCATTTTCAAATTTGGAGTATTATATATTTATATAGTTATTTCCTCTCAGGAGGTCACTTCGGAAAAAAAGTTTGGCAACATGTGACCATATCTTTTTTATTCATGGCCCCTAAAATTTACAACTTGATTCTATGTAATATATTGTATCAAAAATAGGAAAATGAGAATTATAATAAATATAGTGTCATACATAATTTGACCCAGTTGATTTTCTGGGTCATTGCAAGAAAGATCGACCAATTTTTGTAGCATTTTGCACAATATTCATGATTTTTCATGAGTACTGTATAGATAGAAAAAAAATTAGAATTTAAAAAAAATATTTGTTTAATGAAATTCCTTCACGAAGAAGGTACCCTAGGAAGGAAAAGTATAGAAAAATTCTCTAAAACTAGAAAAGTGGAAAATCTCATGAAAATAGGTACTTTGATGTTTTAATTTAAAAAAATAGGGAAAATTTTTTTTTTTTAAAACCAAAAATTGTCAATTTGGGAAGACTTCAATACTTCATGCTGAAGAGATTTCACTAAAATAATGATCTTAAAACCATCTTGAATGTTTAGAAGTGCGCGCGCAAAGGAGCCCTATTTGCACGCATGTAGAGGAAATAAATAATTTTAAAAAAAAATTCCCTCTAGTAAATGCATGCATGCCTAGTGTGGAAATTGACCATAGAAATTTTGTCTCTAGATCATTAATTTTGGATACTCCCTAGTACTAAAAAACCCTAAACCGCAAAGTGTGACATATTAGCTAAATCAAAATTTAAATATAAAATGAACTTTAAATTTTTTTGAAAAATGAAGAATCTGATTACTATCAAAGTATCAAGTTAGACATCTCTAGTAAAAATTTCAAGTTGATTGGATTCATGCTCCAAAAGTTGTAGCACATGACAACTTCGTCATTGCAAGTGTAACACAAAATAGTACCGATCTTTCTTGCAATCACCCTTCTTAGATCTATCTTACCGTCATCAATAAGTATCCTAGGTTGTAATGTTGTTGATAGGGTATGATCTATATTCTTGCTTAGAATTCAAAAATATAGGGTGGATGAAATTTTTGCAAGAGTGGTGGTGGATTTTTGTAATGATGACACTGAAATTGGTGTGATCGTCAAAGATCAAAGGTTCTATTCTTGTGCCCTCTTTTGTATTATTTTGGAGATTGTCTTTCAGGTTTGTGCACTCTTTTGATTTCTTATCTTCATTGTGGTCATTGCACGGTCTTTGAATTGTGCTCATTGTGATTGAAGCCACTGAACAAGAGATTGTTTCCACTCACTCCTTGCCACAAAATTAAGACCGTGCTTCTTCTTCTTCTCGTGTTGCATGACATGGGGGTGATGCTCTCCAACCTAAATCCACAAATTTTAGGCAAATATGCCCACTTAGATAGGATCTTAATTGAATTGTTGCTATCTGTTGTCCTTTGGTTTGCTACTAATAGGAGGAGAACAATTGTCCCTTCAAGCAAATTGGTGTGCATGAGATAAAGGGTTGCGCTTGATAGATCACCTCATTTTGGTGAATAAGGAGTGGCGCAACATTGTGTTTAGTAGAGTTGAGCATGCAACGTTGAGGTGGCGTAGTTTAAGTTGGTTAGGGAGTAGCAAGCGCCATGGATATCTTAGGTCCGGTACGTGGTGGAGCGATTTGTCAATGCCATGTCTATTTTGGGGCACACTTAGAAGTTGTTGAAGCCCCTTCTTGATTGATGTAGCCTTTTGCCTTGGGTGAGTTGTTGGAGTGGAATTATCTTTTTTCCGTGCACAATTAAAGAGGGGTTGATTGCAGCATGAAGTTGTCCCAGTTGAAGCAGATTGGCGTGACTTTTCACTATGGTGGATCACTCCCTTGCAATGCACCCATTTCCCAACTGTGTAGGTTCTTTTAGCTTTCCTTAATCTTCCCCACTCTTCATTTCGTTCTATTCAGTTTAGTTTTTTCTCTTGGTTGTACAAAGATTTGCTAAAATCTAAACCTTCAAACTAATATTATACCATAGAACAACCTATAATCTTCACAGAATTCCCTATGGTTTGTTTCTGACATTCAAAGAGCTTTCAAATTGTTTCAATAGAATGTGTTTGCGAATGCAATGTTACATCAATGCATGGTTAATTTGGGAGGCCTTTTGCATGATTTGTAAATGACTTTTATGACCCTATAGATGTGTGTTCTCTTCCTTTAAGTGCTCCCTTTTGTTACTCCATGCAAGAAAATGTATCATGCATGGTGTTTGTTTGTTCAACTTTGGTGGCACCTTGAATGCGTTTGCTAACTCGTGGAGTGTACTTGCTATAATCATATATTGTGGGACTTGATGGGTTTGCTGGCTTCTTTTGCTTGCTCAAGTGATCTATCTGTAGACTAGTAAGTCTTAGAAATGTTTCAATATTCTATGTTTAATTAGCAGACTAACATTGTTTGTTTTGTTGGCCTGATCATATGTTACTCTAAATGTGAATGTTGCACATTTATTCTAATCACATTCACTTCTCTAAGATGCAACATTAGTAGTTGTTCTTTAACCCCTAAACGATCAAGCTGCCTTCTTTGGCAACATAGAACTTTTGGGCAACTTACTACCTATGGAGTTTTTATTTTTATTTTTTGAAATTTTCATACAACATGTTGACAAGGAATATCTTGAAGGCCCAACAATTTTCAAAACTTTTGCTTACATGGTTCAAAAGTTATTGTATGATATGTAATATTTTTCACCGAGCGGGTAGTCTGGGCAATTGTGAAAAAATCACTTTCTGAAGAAACAAAAAATTTTAATTGGTTTTTTGTATTTACATATATGTGAAAAAGCTTTGAATCATTCCATTTTGATTAATGAGATGAAAGTTATGAGGGTTTTTAGTTTGTGGGCACTTATGGATTCCTCACTCTAAAACAAACTTTGAAGTCATGTATTTAACTCAATTTTCAATCTTTTTTGAAAAAAATAAAGTCATAGGATGTAGAGTAAACCAACCATTTACCACACGGTTCCAAAAACCACACAACCAACCCTTCCAATAACCAAACATTAACCACACAATTCAACTAGCAATTCAATTTTGATGGAAATCAAATCTTGTATCACCGCCCAATGACCACACACTGTGTGGTCAAGGAATGCAAGGAATTTTTTCATAGGTTTTAACTTCATTGCCTTTAAATTTCAATATAATTTGTAGAAAGAAATTTTCTTGCATTTTTATTTTTGAAGGTGAATCTTAACAAGACATTCAATTATCATGCCAAATTTCAAAACATGCAAGTCTCTATATATTTGTGGAGAAAATTTGGATTTTGTGTGTGCGGTGATTGACAAGTTTACTATAGATTGTTTATTACAACATTATAGCCTTTATGATTGGCATTTTTCAGTTTCATAAGTAAATTCTTGATAATTTAGTATTTTAAATCATTCTCTACTTCTTTGTACTTAATATTTTTTTCCTATATGTTATACAATTCTAAATGATTTGAAAATTTTCAAGCATGTAGCCAACTTGCCTTGAAAAATGAATCTAAAGAAGTACACCATTTTGCGCATTTTTCACGCAAATGTGACCTTATAAAGTGCAGCTGCCCATTTTTTTGCAATGCCAAAAAAAGGATTATAGTCAATTCAAATCCTAATATCTTACAATTTACAGGAAAGAAATTTATGAAATTTTTTACACATCTTTTCAAACTAGCATGATACAAGATCCTACAGTTACATCTGTCCAAAATTGTTTTTTTTCAAAAATTTGGTAATTGTACCCAAAATGGCAGTTTTGAAGCATTTTTGGTGAAATCAAGTCAAGGAACTTAAGGGTTAATTTATGGAAGTGAAAACCCAAACATGAAGGAGCTTAACAAGGACTACATGTCTAATGCTAAGTTGAAGCATGTCATGACTTATGCTTTCAGGCTTTCAGTGTATGTCTTATGTTAAGTTGAAAAAGTTTGAAAAACATACACAATGTATATACCTTTAAGAAGAAATATCATAGCAATGAAAAGCATAGAAAACTTCTGTAAATTGGAGAACTAAAAAATAAATCTCAAGAAATAGGTACTTCAATGTTATAATTTATGAAAAATACAATTAACAATTTAAAAATAAATAAAAAGATGTCCATTTTTTACAATTCTATGGAGATTTTCATTCACCAAAAAAATCACCAACTGAATAATATTTTAGATGTTTCAAAATGCAAGTAGAAAGAAGCTCGCTTTGTAGACTTTCACACCACATAAAATTAATTATTTTACAAATTCCTTAGTCCATTATCTACAAGTTTACTAGAAGACCATCTCCTCCAAATTTCAGATCCAAATTCATTTTTTTGGATATTACTTTGCTATAAAAAAATATCCAAATTAGCAAGTGTGACATACAATTGGGGTCTATTTTTGGATAGTAAAATATTTTTTTAAAGTAGAAAAAAATTAGGCAAGGTGCATAATAGTCAGAGTACCTTCATACAAATCTTGAGTCATTTGGAGCCAAAATACAAAAGTTTATGGTCAAAAAACAAATCAGCATGTAATATGTGAAACCAAAATAATACATGTGTTTTTTGCAATCACCCGTATTTAATTGGTCCCCACTCCCCACTGTCAAAATAACTCCATTGAGTTAATACCTTGAAGTTTCACGTGATATGTAAACTACTTGAAGAATGACCTCCTTGTGATACATTCTCWAAACCAATGGATATGACCTATCTAAACTTTCCATACATAATTATGATTGAGGGTGAATAAAGGTAGGGGAAAAGTTTTACCATTTTCTTGAGAGGTACATTTTAATGAGTTCATCGGGGATTTCTTGAAGGGTTCTTTAAAGGTCCATTGTTTTTCCATTAGAGGAAATTTCAAACTTTTGGAGGTTTGTTTCACTTGTTTGATTGCATCCAAATGTGCAAATGGAAAAAAAATCAACCCAAATTAGCCTACAAAGAATCTTGTTAGTTTGTGTCAACTTGTATGCTCAATTGGATTGGTGATTAAAAACAATTTTTCACTTTATTTCAAATAATTAATTTATTATTATCTTTGAATATTTATTTTGTTTATTTTTATGCACATCAACCAAAAGTCAAACAACCCTTCACAAGACCCAAATTTTCTCAAATGTAACATATTTTTTTATTAGAAAAACTAAGGGTCTTGAATAAATAGTTCTTTTATCTTTGAATCACATATGCCATTGCAAGAAACTCCATGAGATTAAAGAAGACACTAATTTTTTGTTTGAAATATAGTTTTTTTAGATTTTAAAACAATGCAACTTCAAGAAAGTGGCTAGAGTGCTCCAAGATGTAYAAGCATGATAAAAGATGGAATAGAGCAAGTTGTGTAGTTAATTACTCACCTTCAATGTCATGCAAACATTGTTCAATGTACTTGTGAGGCTATGTAAGGCACATGAGGTAGTAAATTTGGGACAAAAAAGACATGATTAGCTCCCAAAGGACCAAGGAACCCACTTTGGGCTTTTAGAGAACTTAGGAAACCTCTATTGACTTCATAATTTGGAAATTTTGTATGAAGATTTTGGGATGGATGCTAATCATCATAATCTATGTGTGAAGCTTTGTTTCATGTCATTCTGATAAATATTGCAAAAGTTAGAAGTTTTTTTTCAACTTTAATGTCAAATCAAACACCAAAAATATTTTCTTAAAATATAAAAATTATTTTTTTATAATTTTATAGATTGATATCCAATAAAAAAAATTGAACCATTCAATTCCATATAATGAGTTGAAAGTTATGAAGATTTTGATTTGGTGGGCAATGAAAGTAGAAAAAACAAATAAAGTTTTCTTTTGCTCTCAATTTTGAAAATTTTCAAATAAAAATGAATATGAAAGATAATAATTTCTTATTAGAACATTTTCACTATTGGGATTGACAATTCTCAAATTCTTCAAAAGTTATTAGCATATTGGCTTTATCTTTCAATCAGTTACATCTTTCGACTTTACATTTTTTTTTTTATAAATGAATATGAAAATTTTTTTGGTTGAAATTTTTTATTTATTTTTCAACTCATTTTCCAAAATATTGACTAAAATGAACAAGCTATATGATATACAATTTTTTCCTAAAAATGTTGAAAGACAAAACTTCACCTTTTGGAAGGGCTAGAAAAGCCTACATCTTGAAATTCAAGCATAATTATTGAACTTACAATTGGTGAAGATATTCATTCTAAAATTTTGGGACAATGTGATTGAACAAGTTAACCCAAGGATCCTATGGTTGATTTTGTTAAAAAATAAATATTGACAAAGATTTTGACTTTGCCTTGGAGAGAAGTATTTTGAAAGCAGTTTTGGACCTCTAAACATGTTGGTCCTTTAAGGTCTTAAGGATCATACACTAAAATTGGGATAAAGGGAGTTCCTCTTAGTGCCTTGTGTAGATGTTTGTGACTAATTTTTGATCTAGGATTTGCACCAATGTAATAAAACTCATATGCAATCATCAAAGGAACCACAAGCAAAAAGTTTTAGACTAATTTTCCATTAGATGATTTTCAATGAAAATGTAAAAACAAAGAAAGCAAAAATGTACCAATCTACCTATGAAACTATGAAAGTGGCTAGAGTGCTCCAAGATGTACAAGCATGATAAAAGATGGAATAGAGCAAGTTGTGTAGTTAATTACTCACCTTCAATGTCATGCAAACATTGTTCAATGTACTTGTGAGGCTATGTAAGGCACATGAGGTAGTAAATTTGGGACAAAAAAGACATGATTAGCTCCCAAAGGACCAAGGAACCCACTTTGGGCTTTTAGAGAACTTAGGAAACCTCTATTGACTTCATAATTTGGAAATTTTGTATGAAGATTTTGGGATGGATGCTAATCATCATAATCTATGTGTGAAGCTTTGTTTCATGTCATTCTGATAAATATTGCAAAAGTTAGAAGTTTTTTTTCAACTTTAATGTCAAATCAAACACCAAAAATATTTTCTTAAAATATAAAAATTATTTTTTTATAATTTTATAGATTGATATCCAATAAAAAAAATTGAACCATTCAATTCCATATAATGAGTTGAAAGTTATGAAGATTTTGATTTGGTGGGCAATGAAAGTAGAAAAAACAAATAAAGTTTTCTTTTGCTCTCAATTTTGAAAATTTTCAAATAAAAATGAATATGAAAGATAATAATTTCTTATTAGAACATTTTCACTATTGGGATTGACAATTCTCAAATTCTTCAAAAGTTATTAGCATATTGGCTTTATCTTTCAATCAGTTACATCTTTCGACTTTACATTTTTTTTTTTATAAATGAATATGAAAATTTTTTTGGTTGAAATTTTTTATTTATTTTTCAACTCATTTTCCAAAATATTGACTAAAATGAACAAGCTATATGATATACAATTTTTTCCTAAAAATGTTGAAAGACAAAACTTCACCTTTTGGAAGGGCTAGAAAAGCCTACATCTTGAAATTCAAGCATAATTATTGAACTTACAATTGGTGAAGATATTCATTCTAAAATTTTGGGACAATGTGATTGAACAAGTTAACCCAAGGATCCTATGGTTGATTTTGTTAAAAAATAAATATTGACAAAGATTTTGACTTTGCCTTGGAGAGAAGTATTTTGAAAGCAGTTTTGGACCTCTAAACATGTTGGTCCTTTAAGGTCTTAAGGATCATACACTAAAATTGGGATAAAGGGAGTTCCTCTTAGTGCCTTGTGTAGATGTTTGTGACTAATTTTTGATCTAGGATTTGCACCAATGTAATAAAACTCATATGCAATCATCAAAGGAACCACAAGCAAAAAGTTTTAGACTAATTTTCCATTAGATGATTTTCAATGAAAATGTAAAAACAAAGAAAGCAAAAATGTACCAATCTACCTATGAAACTATGATTTTGATCATTTTTGGATGACTACCTCAGTGATTAATGTCGCATTCTACTACGATTAAAGTCATTAAACCTTATACTATCTTTTTGACATTATACTCTCACGTATAATGATTTGGAACATTTCTTTGGGAGGAATTGAGATCACCATTGATTTGGATAYATTCTCTTATAGCATCACAKAACTAATTTATATGTATTTCCATGCATGTAGAAATTTTCATGGATTTCATTATATCACTTGCATGCCCATGTGTGCATGACTTTCTTGTGCACTTTSTACAAAGACTTTTCCAAAATAAGGTGTTCTAAACTTGAAGGTGGAGCCCAAAGGTGGAAGATGCTTTGTTTGTGCAAAAGCCTAAGAAAATGGACTAGCATAAATCATGTAAGAGGCTCTTTCAAAGTAAAGTGCCTCTTCTCCCATGAATTTGCAAATAAAGTATTCTCTTRTGATTAAGACTCTCACCAAATACATGAGCATTAAGGCCTATAGAATTTTCAATTGATCAAATTTTGTACTTGCCTTTAGAAACTTAGGCTAGATCATTAGAGTATTTTCAAGTTGGATTCTTTTTTCTTTTTTAATCTCAATTCAAACGTGTCTTAATGGGGAGTGCTAGCATGTGAGCATAGAATTTATGAGCCCATGAACCTAAGAATCTGTATTATAGACACCCCTATGGTTAGATGTACCAATGATACAGGCTCTTTCCATGTTAGAGTGTGTCTTTATTATAGGTACACATTAGAAGAAATATGAGCCCTCTAAAAGACAGCGAGTTCAAAAAGGCCACGGTGCTATTATGAATTTTTTTTTGAAATACAACATGGCACTACTAGTGCCACGTCAAATTTTCTATTAATAATAATAATAATAATAATAATAATAATAATAATAATAATAATAATAAAAAATAAATAAATAAATAAATAAATAAATAAATAAATAAATAAATAAATAAATAAAACATCGAGACTAGTATGTTTCAATTCCATCTTAGAACTATTTACAATTTATTTTTTCCTTCTATCTTGTACTTGCTTCTAGTTGACATTTTTCAAAGAATAAAAGTCATGTCTCATTACTTGAATTTGTTTTCCTAGATCTTTGACTCAAATTTTCACTATAGAGACTTTTCACTTGAAACCTTGCACAACAAAATTTCAAGTGAAGATGATTCAAAGTCTTATAATCAAGTTTGACGCAAATAAAGAAGTTACTTAACTTTAAATGCAGATATCTTGCAATTAGCGTACATCATCAAAGTTTTTGAAATTCATTCCATATATTCTCATACTAGTATTGTGAAAAATCCTACAAAAACTCTAAAAGTTAAATTTTAAAAAATAATCTATTTGATTTTGGAGTGATTTTTGGTAGAATATAGTCATGAAACTTTAGGGATCAAACCTTCATTCAAATTCCAATGGATAGATGGAGTCTTTTCCTTGTCTAAACCCTAAGAATTGTATTCTTCAATGCTGAAGGGCCTATTATTTGGCCTCACCTATTCAACAATTCAATAGGTCAACTTTAACTTTTTAAATTCTCAGAAGTATAACCAAATGAATTTCATATTACATGTACTATTCTTACTRAAGAATTTTTTTCAAAATTACATCAATACAATATAACAAGCTTGATGTACAAATGTACAATGTATAATGTCAATCAAAGTTCAAACTTGTGAAAAAAAACAAAAATTGTTGAACCTCTTGTTGTTAACCCTGCAAAGACCTAAAGTCCCAAAGAAATGATGATGAATAACTTTGAATACTAATGTAGATATGAAGAATGCACCTATTGGTTCAAAAATTAGACCATTTTTGGCTAACTACCGTAATGATAAGTTTTGTCTTTTCAAGGTCAGTCTCTCTACAAGTTTAACCTACGGAGTTGTTAACCAAAGTCTGTGTTTGATTTAGTACAAAGAACCCTATGGTTTTTGGATGCATATTTGTGGACATCCACCTAATATCAATTGGTGAGGCTTCACCTATTCTACATTTCTTTATATCCATTGATCAATCACTTTTTGGCTGTAGTGTCTTCAATTGGTTCTTTCTCTGCTTTTTTTTTTATCCCTTCCGTGTGAATGTTCCTTGAGATGAGATGAATTTTTTTGTGAGAATACTACTATTCTATATCGCGATTTTTTATTCATTTCCTTCTTTAGCTCTAAAGTCTAGGATTGGTATAGATTTCAAAGTGCACAATCTAAACATAAAAGTTTGTAGAAAACCGCCACTTTAACGAAATTTTGGTTTGAGTGAGTCCTTCCGAGCTCGAGGAGAACGAGAGAGCCTCCACCCACCGTGAAGAGCAAGAGAGGGCGAGGGTTTGCATCGGTTCAGGACTTTTCCCATACCCCTTGACCTTCAACAGAGGCRCTTRCTGTTCTTTCTTGCTTCCTTTGCCCTGACCAAGCCCTAAATTTCACCTCACAGTCCCTGACAATGCTCAGAACTCGGTCACACTGGTTTTTGTTTTACTGATGCCTGATGCATTGCGACTCTCCGAGTCGGCATTCTGTTTTTGTGTTTGTTTACGCAATTCCGCAATCATTAATGGCGACGGGACGCCGATCTTGTTAACAGAATGTGGCAGCCTTGCCTCGAGTTTTCAAGGGAGGCAATATGTGGAGGTGGTGGTGTCTTGCTGGTAGCAAGAAGCTTTGTGGAAGAAGAAAACGTTTTCGTAAATTTCAAATTCCAAAAGAGAGCAAGTATGCTCGATTACTTTATTGTGTAGATTCAGAGTTGGCTGGCCTTGCAGACGGGGGATTCGAGCTGGTAAGCGGGAGATTAAGCTCAAGATCAGTAGTTTCAAATTTCAAAAGAGAGGAAGTATGCTCAATTACTTCGTCGTGTAGGTTCACATTTTTTTGGTCGTTCAGTCGGGTACGTGCTTAGAGCTGGTSAGAGGAAKAGGCTCCTGGAACAGATTAAGCGGGAGACTGAGCTCAAGCTCTTTAGTTTCAAATTAGTGATCAGTCACATAGTTGATCGATCGAGAGTTCTGCGTGGAAGCGCAGTCGAATTGTAACAAGGTGAAGTAACAATGGGGGCCGCGATAAGCTACTGCTCCCCTCAACAGGCCCTTTCAGCGGCGATATGTGTTGATGAAAAAAGTCCTGATTATAATCACTTACCGTGTCCGGTTAAGTACGAAGACATCACTCGCGAAGCATACAGTAAGTCCGCTTTCCAGCTCTGCCAAAATTGGATATTTTTTTTTCATATTCCAAACTTCCTGTAAATGTGCCTCATTGTCTGATGAATTGCGAATGTGTACATTCATGAAGATCTGCTTATCTTTAGCTTCCAAAGCGAGGATAACCTTGTGAATATTTATGTGGCGTGCCTGAATTTATATGTCATCTCTTAAATGATTTCAAGAATACTCGAACATGATGTATCAAGCGCATCGTCACTTCTCTCAATGACATTGCATCAGGGTTTAGCAGAAATTCATTTGATAATGAGTGTTTGCAATTACAGTGTCCTTGAAGCCAGAGTTGTTTGAAGGCTTACGCTTCGACGTGACCAGATCGTTGAATAAGAAATTTGCTCTGAGCAATAGGTAAGGATCTCAATATGTWTGGAATTTGCTCCATAACATATAAAATGCTTATCTTCTTCTTTATATATCATTACGATGTCTGTTAGATAACTTCATATCATTAGCTTCACCTGGCATCAAGAGTAACAATAATAATTGCTGTGACATCTGCTACCACATTTCATTATCTCTTTTGATGACCACAGCATTTCATGACATTGCACATCAATCAGGCGTAGATTCAATAACACCATTATCTGAGAAATACAGTGAAATCATCTATGAGTGACATCCCTCAGTATTGACAAAAATAATATCCTTGTGTTAATGTTTTCAAGCTTATACTGTCCTGGCTCATTCGGATCTTTAAGTATTGAGTAGAATATTAATGTGAACATGTATTCACTTTATTATTTAGTTTTGGAAAAAATCTAAAGATTCTTGAAGAAATACACTTTTACTAAAAATCTTTTGATAACCAACCAAAAGAATGAACATAATAACCATGTGCATTAGATTGTCAATTGTACATCTTAAATTGCTCTCTTATTAGAACAATGTATTTTCATAGAATATATACAATCTAGATGTCAAGTAACACATTTATATGCGGTGTTTTTGCAGCTTGACCATAGAAGAAAAGACTACAAATTTGGGTTTGGTTTGACATTGGGAGATTAATCACTCTTTGCAATTGCATGACAAACTTAATCTTGATGATGGTTTTAAATGTGTTTGATCATGAACTACATTGAAAGGAGAATAGGTTATGTTTTAGGGTCATTGATCCATCTTTTTATTCCACTATTGAACAATGACAATCCAAATAATTCAACAAAGCAAAAATTTTGCTTGTGACAGATTTTAGGCTTGAAGTGCATTACAAAAAATTGAAAATAGGGTTGTCAAGTGAAGGTTTTTACTTTGAAGTGGTTATTAGTTGCAACTTATGAACTCATGTTAAAATAATGTTTTGCCATGATTTGAATCACAAAACCTTCTAAGAAAATTTGATGCTACCTCTTTAACTTATATGTCTGCTTTCAAGTTTCAACTTTGTACATTGGTGCTTGTTTTTCCTGTGCAACATCCTAAGATGCAACATGAGTGAATTGGATACAACTAAGATCAAAGACCCCATGTGTCTTTGGGCAAGATTGCCTACATGTTTGAAGTAGTGTTACTAGTATTAACTAGACTAGTTTTGTCATGACTAATTTCCACATAATTGCTACCATTCAGATATTTCTCTACTTTGAATTGAATTTTAAAACCTTTGTAGCTTATAAAACTATAATGATAAAAAATGTTTTGTTCATTGAGATTTGACAAATGCTCACAACACATGACTCTAATATTAACATGATAGAGCTCTAGTTTGATTGAATTCAAGATCTTGGATATTAGCATAATTGTGCAATATAAGGTTTGATCAAGAYAAGTGAAAAATTCAAATTCATAGCAAATTGGTAAGCTTGCTACTTTGATAACAATAAATATGCCCATAGTTTGATAACATTTTTTCTTAGCAATTGCAAGAACTCATGCTTTCTTTTTTTGATGGAGACCTAAGAAATGCTAAAAAATACATTCAATATAGATAACATAAATTTCATCAATGAGTAGCTAGTGCTAGTTTTTCATGTAGCTTTTCATGAAATCAAGATCGAGTTCAAAAATGTTTTTATCTAGGAGTGATGGGTTAGCTCTAAAGGATGTTCTACGGTTCTACCTCAATAATGTTAGTGGTTTTCCTCATAACATTCAAGAGTTGAATGATTTATATTTTTGACCTCAAAAATCAAATGTCAATTTGTGCACTCGATTTTCTAGCTACAAGTAGTATTGAATTAGAAAAGGATATTGAATCAATAAGAAAACACTATTCATAGAGGGTGAACTCAATCAATGCTACTGAATGCTATACTTGCTAAAACAATATGTACATCATAGTTGAGTAGATGTCAAAGTCTACCAGACTCTACTATTTGTAAGGATTTATTAGATTCGATGGACCATAGATTTCCATTACACTATCAATAGTAATTAACTTTAGAAGGATGTTGAGGACAATAAATGTCCGGTGAATGCGAGGGTGAATGGCTATCCCTCCAAAAGAGAGGTACACTCTTGTTTGCATTAGTTGCCCCCCTCCCTCTCTCAAAAAATGTATAAGCCATTGATTGTTTTAAAAAAAAAATGCTTACCTTCGAAATCGCAATTGATTTCTCAAAAAATCACAAACCATTGATCTTGTGAGATAAAATGCGAGCCGTCAAAATATAAATATGGATACGAATACACTATCGTATACAAATACATAGTGAATACTAGATATGGATGTGGTATAGATATTGAATATGGATATTGAATATGGACACCGAATACAGACACGAAATATGGATACGAAATACGGATATTGAATACGGATATTAAACATGTATAGTACTGAATACATATATTGAATACATATACTAAATACAAATACAAAATACGGGATTTGGGATACAAGATGAATTGTCCCATATTGATTGTCAATTAACCCCTAAAGGACCAAACTGCGTTTTTTTGGAAACATAGCAATTTTGGGCAGCTCACTACAGATGGAGTTTTCATTATTTTTTCTTTGAAATTTTTACACAGCATGTGTCCAAGGAGTAGCTTTAAGGACCAACAATTTTTATAACATTTGGCTACACTGTTAAAAAGTTATTGCATGATATGTGATTTTCAGTGGTCGGCGGGCAGCCCGAGCACCCCAAAAAACTTCTTCAAAAATTACTTTTTGAAAAAATAAAAATTTGAAATTGGTTCTTTACAATTACATATAAGCGGAAAGCTTTGAACCATTCCATTTGGATTTGTGAGCTAAAAGTTATGAGGAGTTTTAGTTTGTGGGTAGGTATGTTTTTTAGAGACTCCATACTTACCCACAAACTAAAACTCCTCATAACTTTTAGCTCACGAATCCAAATGGAATGGTTCAAAGCTTTCCACTTATATTTTCACTTTTTATACATTTTAATGATATCATGTTGATTACAAAATATCTTTTATAAATCTTCTTTTCCTTTTTGTGATGTAGTGCAAGTTACAATAAGGAATCATATGGTTTGTATTTTATAGAAATCATAGACCCTTATGTGAAAATTTCCTAACAGAAGATGAAATGTCTTGGTAGTATAATTTAGCTCAAATCATATTTTGAGCTTGCAAATGCAATAAATGCTCAATAACTTCACAAAATGATAATTTGCAGACAAAAATTCTAGATTTTGAGTTATGAACATCTCTATGGCTAATTGCTATTACCAACATCATAATTACTATTACCAACATTTATAAACATAAATTATTAAGTTAAAGTAGAAAAATAAATTCTATAATTTATTATTGACTCCTTAAATACCATATTATAATGTTTACAATTGTTAGTTTTAAAATTCTAAATACAATTGTTTTGAATATTAAATTAAATTTGTAAAGATCATTTTGGAGGTTACTTTTTGAACTACAAAAGCCAATTTTTGGTTTAAATATTTTCAAATTTTTATTTTTAAAGTATTTATAAAAAATAGTTTGGAGATTTTTATTGTTCAAAAATTACTCAACCAATATGAGAACTAAGGCAAATTTTGATGAAGAGAAACTCCATCCCTCAAAATTGAGGGGCAATTGACAGTTGTCTATCATCTTGGAGCTTTAACCCTAGTAGAATGTGGCCCTATCACCAAGGTAGTCAAATAAAAAAATTGAGATTCCTACAAGAAAAGGCACATTCTTCATTTTCAACAATCTTCTTGGCAATCACTCATGAGAGCTTTTAGCCCTCAACATCCTTAGTGAATTAAGTTTATAATTTAGAATGCATATCATATACTAAATATGGCAAAATGCCATTTTCAGTAGCAAAACAAGAAACAATGCCCAAACCAAGTTTTACTACAAAAGATTTGTTACGTTTAAAAACGTGTCTTTTGTAGATCAAATATGGCAAAAAAAAAATTGTTTGATCACTTAGGCTCCAATATGGACTTTCAACATCATCTCCAATGATGAAAAAAATATTGACCCATTCAAGCCCCAAAATAAACTAAATGAAATACGTCAATTGTATCATTGTGATAAATACCTCATTGAAGTAGGACCATAGACAACTTTACATCGATTATCAAAAGAATCAACAAGGCGGGCTTGRACTTCATTAAAGAATAGGYRCGCCACCTACATTGTCATATCCAATATAACATTGTAACAAAAAGAATGCATTGATGATATGTCATCACATAGACCTCCTCTTCATTTCAAAATCTAAGTATAAGGTTATCTTTTTCTTCAAAATGTCGCACAAATCTCCTAATACAATTATCCTACATATAATGGTTTTGAAATGGAGAAACTAAACACAATACAATAGAACCTCCCCAATGCAATAGTCTCTATAGCAACAAAGTGTTGTCAAAAAATATCAATTGCCAATCCTAGCCTAACAATATGAACCGTATACAAACATCACGTACGAACATCACGATCCTCCCTAATGTAATAACCTCTCTTATGTAATGTGCGAGAGCAACCCCAATCCTATTCCTTTAGAAAGGTTCTACTATAGCTAAATTCAAAATAGTGATATTTTTTGACACACTTTATTGTACCTTACAATGAACTCTCAAAATATGATTGAAAAGAAGAGCATACTTGTCGATATAGTAGTGATTTRAACTGGAAATCAACTGCAAAATGGAGATGACAAGACTGTGGAGTAGGGCCAGGCTTGAAATGCCATTCGTTGTTTAAGAAGTCAAAAAGAGCACTTTCTGAAACTGTTGACTGCTTTGCAAGATGCCCACCCAACCCCAAAAATCAATCATCTGTTATTCAAAACAACTAAAACATCCACTCAATTCAAAAATAGAATGTGTACTTCAGAAAAAATTATAGCTTAAGCATTTGTCCTTTGCAAGAAAGAGTTTGCAAACATGACACAAGTCACAGTCTAACATAACCTCTTAATGACCAAGAATTCATGGTGTAAAAATAACCTATTTGAAAGACTGCATTGCAGTAAAATACAATTTATATAAGGCCAACTTTCATCAGTTCTCTGTGTTGGTCAAAAGACATAAAGTCCGTCAAAAGAAAGGCCCCATATGACTTACTTATACTGCTTTAAAAACATTAAACCTAAAAGGCGTGATTTGGGTCTCTTGGTCTAATTGGAGCGGCAATTGATTTGGTAATACTACAACATACAAAATCAACAACATACAAAGAGGTGAAGAGCGAACACCCTGACAAAGCTTGGTGGCTTAAGCTCAACATGCGAGATATATCTTTCAACAAACATYTTATATCCAATTTCTAATTCAGCTTCCATTCCATTGTCTCTGCGCGACAACACTTTTGACTTGAGACACCATGGCACAAACTCCTCATATAAATCAACACCTGCCACCACATCATATACCTGCTCTGGTGTGTACCTGCAGGCCTACCCATTTCAAAATATAAGTGATAGCAGAGCAGTGACAAAGGCATAACATTCATGAGGAGCTGCCTCAAAACCCTTAAAAAAGGTATCTTTCAACGTTATCCAATTTCAGCGCTACCTGGGACAGAACTATGCAAATTGCAGAAGGGATACCACTCGCATTGAAACCAGTAATAGCACCATACATACCCAATTCCGTTTCAGTCCATGTAAATCTTCAGGGATAAAGTCACTCAGACCACATTTTCTGAATCAATGAATCAGTGAAGAACACTGCATGTAATGATGCAAAAAGTAAATGAAATGGGATTAAAAAAAGTCCCCATGTGACCTACTTAAAACTGCTATAAAAAATAAAAAAACATGAGGCCCAATTTTGAGCTTCTTAGGTTATGAACGTTAACACCCCGTTCTAATATATATATATTCATTGTCTGACCCTAAACCAGCATTATTCCGCTTAATGAGCCTAGAAAATGTGATGGTCATAAGAATCATCAGTTACTCAAACCCTAATCGCCTTTCTCCACAAAAGGTGCATGTTAAATACTGCGATTGTCTACTGCTGCAAACCCTAACCTCCTTTCCCAACATCGAGGTGCACAAACCAATCAAAGAGGGAGACTCAAGAAATGTACCCAAAAACACGATCCTCTTCAAAATGCTTYGACAATCCACTGTCTTCATCTCCATCTCCAATACTCAAAAATCCATGCTCCTGTTGCAATTGRCGACCCCAAGACGTCGTAGTCGGCAACACCCTCTGCATCAGCAACCCTTGACCCCATTTCCCATTCAAAAACTCCATGACCCTGCAACTGGAGTGTGTCATCGACCTTGGATGAAGACCSTGTGGTTGACAAAGGACTGAGCATGGCCGGTACTGGTCCACCAACAACTTTCCCATGGACCTCAATGCCACTCTGCCTCCCCGGGACGACGCTTTCATCGTCAGTTCCTTACCCTACAATCAAACCTTTCCAAGCCCAAATATACTGGAACCTCTTGATTATGACCTCTTAAATGACGTTCGAAAATATCCTGCGCACTTGCCACACTATCATTCCCTGTAGCACATTTGTCACACACTCGAATTCTGTCATAGTGAAAAAGGTGAGACCCTAAGTGTTGCGAATAAAAAGGTTTAATACGAAATAGTACCGATACTCACTTGTATCCACAGCACGATTCTTTCAACAGCACAAATTCAAATGACCTCATGTACTGTACAGTACAAAGAAACTGAAGGATTCGTCAATGTAGATCTTGTCTTAAAACAGGAAATTAGACAACAAGAGGGGATTAAGCATGGGTTGAGCACTTCCTCTTGTAGCAATGACATATGCTACACTAAATCCTACACCATGAAAAAGAAAACGACAGCACAATAATAGGATATGACAACAACTATTGGCAACGACACAGGCCATATTATACGTCAAGGCAAGTGTTGGAGAAGATGGGTTGAAGTCGAAGGATCAGCACCCCCAGCGAAAGCATTAACATGAGAGCGTTGTCTCTTTCCTCACCTGCTACACCGAAAGTAACGCCTTGGCATTCCCAGCAACGTTCATCCCTTGGGCGCGACTCATTCCAGTTGCGACTCACACATGAGGTGGATGTCGTAACTCCACCTGGCTTTCTAAATCATAAMATCTAAAAAATTAATYAWAAAATCTATAWATCTGTAAGAAATCGGAAKGCCACTCAATTAGCAGGAAACCTTRAACCAACGAAAATTGAAAACGTTAAAACTTCCATTCGTAAAAGGGTCTTGGAGTTAGGGAAGGTCAGGATAAGCATCGTCTAGTTTAGGAAGATACAAGTGACGTTGAAGTTTCACAACTCCGAGAAATACGAAACAAACTGCATTGAGTTCCACTTAAAGTWGRTAACAACCAAAACCTCTCGAGATTATTTCTCATCATGTGCACCTACGCCGCAACCTTCTTCGCACGGTTAAAGGGAACTTTACCTTATCGTTTGCTGCTAGATTCACACCTTTGAAGTCACAGTCCATTAGCAAAGTGGTTAACGTTGTGMCAAAACTACAATATGATGATTCTGATCTCCGTCTATGTTTSTTTGGACATCTTGACACGTATCAGCCGGATTACTGTCATAAATCAGAATGCTCGGGACCAAATATCAGGGAAAAGGGACAAGGGAATAATGGAATAATGGACTAAAACGTAGGTAACTGGCACTCTCTTGGGCCAGCAAGATGCTGTAAGGTACCGCACAGGTAAGTCCAAAAAAACAATAAAGTTTGCACTAAAACTGCCGATTTTAACTCATGATTTTGCCCTCGATGCAATTGAAAATTCGAGTGAAAAGCTATAACACGACGTAAAAAATGATGTAGACTCCCGTATGGCCCACACTACTTGCAAATTTAGGGGTAGTCCCCAATTGATCGAATTACAGTAGTATCTTCATTACTGCAGCTCAGAAACCATAATGCAGTCCTGAGCACCCCAAAACCCGAAAAGTCCGACACCCCCCCTAAACCTAAACCCTAAACCTCGACGATAGATGCTACAAAACTTTTAGGGTTTCGTGCTAAGCATCCCAGGAGTCGAAATTTGGAAACAAGGATACAGTCATCGCCACTCTCCTCAATGGACTTGAGCAAAAACTGGTCGCCGGGAAGATTGCTGTCACTGAAATAAAATTCCACCTGCAGCCCCACCGCAGACATCAATCCACACCTTCTATTTGCCATAGGAAGCAATTCAACCAAAAAGGGAAAATTGAGGGCAATTCGTGCAGTCACTCACCTGACGCAGAACCTTGGCTGCAGTCTCCTCGTCCAATGCAGAGGCGGCCGCCATAGCGAGGCAATCCAAAATTGCAAACAGAGTGGTGAAGCCCAAGTTCACGCAGAGTAATTGTCACGAGAGAAAGCCCCCAAACAAGTGCAAGCACAACGAAGATGATGCGAAGGACAAAAGGAAGCTTGGAGGAGGGGTTTAGGGTTTAGGGTAAGTCAAAGGGGTGGAGATGCTTCTGGGATTGTGAGGGTCTCACTTTTGTTTGTGTGTGGGTCGAGAGATGGCAGTCGACGGAGTAAACTGCTTAAAAGGACGGACCTACTACCGTGGGGAAAAGGCGAGCTGTGGATTGTGGACTGGCAGTGGGAAGTTAATCCTTGAAGGAGGGACCGGTCCGTGGAAATCATGCATTTTTGATTCCCTGTGACATCATCTACTTTGAAAAGACAAATATACCCATTGGAAGTCAAAGTACTAGAAAATATCTTCTCTTTCCACTCCTAATACCGAGGAGAAAAGTTGCAATTATGTCCTACACGGTTTGATTCTTTGTCATCTAGAGGACACAAAACATCCGTTGCATCGTCTCAAGGGTTAAACTATGCAACACCTAAAAATGACAACATCACCTAAAAATTTGATGATGGGCATAAGGGGACATGTACGCATGGGCATGAATTTCCGTGGCTTGGTGTTACAATTTGCAGCACCTAAAAATGAAAATACATTCTATGACCCTATTTAGTGCTTTCCATACCAAAGCACATTTCTACTTTCACGTTTCTCCAAAAAATGGATGAAAAATACCTTTTCTACATCCACTATAGTTGATTTTTGTCTTCCAAAGGACTCAAAATGTCCTTGTTGTCTTTTAAGGGTTAACCATGTTAGTTGGTTAAGGCGTCCCTTGATGACCAAGGTAGTCACCAAAATTCTCTAATTCTTGAATCAATAGGTGCATTCTCTTTTTCTATAGTTAACACTGAAGTCATCCATCGAGCACTTTGGTCTGCAACGTTCTTACAAGGTTAAAACGTTAAATTAAACTTGCCCTATCTCTAATTGAAGTTAACTTAACCCTTTAGCGCCTAAATCCTTTCTTGAATTTCACATATTTTGGCTTATATCTTTAAGAATATTATTGTAATTACTATTTTACCTTGTTCCATTCACTCAAAATAAAAGAAAAAAAAGTCCTCATGTGTTCCAAAAGAAAAGATAACTTATTTCAATTTTTAATTGGAAAAAAACTCAAAAATCCATAACTTTCACACTATAGGTCCAACTCAAGGTCCAAACTTCATGAAATTTATCCAAAGTTCAAAGTTCATGCACCCTTCTTTGCAAAGAGTTTTGCAGTGGTACTAAAAACATGATCACAAGACACATGTTCCAAAAGATCCATAATTTAGGATAATTAAAGATCCAAAAATAACTCAAACATCTAAACCTTCCACACTATATGTTCAAAAGTCACAAAACGAAGTTCATTCACCCGTCCTCGCAAAGAGCTTTCCAATAAACAGTACCATGAACACAACCGTGGAACACATAGTTCAGGAGATCTCACAAAACAAAAAAACAAAACAAAAAACATCAGTCTTCATTTAAGGCATAGGTATATATTTAACTCAACCTCATCAAATTCATCATATGGATAGTTTGGTTTTCAAAAATTCAAGCAATGGTTTGAATGAATGAGAAATTTTGTGGTCCCAAATTCCCCTGGAACTTCTTTGTTCATCATTGTTCAAAATTTGCACTAAGGGATTAAGTTAACCCATTAAGGACCGGTCGACCACTTTTGGGTTGATATTGACACCTTTTCATTGATAGCCAGAGTTTAAGAATGAATTTGGATATGGACAAAAGGAGATGGATATAGGGAACTATAAATTGCATGCATTGGAACAAGAATTAAGACTATCTATGCTAGCATGCGGTTTAGGGATTGAAAAAACTAATGAAATTTGGTCTGAAAATACAAAAATCTTCCATTAAGGGAACCTTGAATTGCCACAAAATTTATTGTGGAAGCCCAATCATTCATGCCAATTCCATCAGCATGGTCAAATCTCCATAAAGCATCACAATTTGATATTTTTTTCCATGTTTAATTCACTAGAGGATAAAAGGGTGTTTTAAGTATAGTCCTAGAGATGAGATTTTAAGTAACGACCTATGAAGAGTCTTTGAAGTAAGAATTTACTAAAAACACATGTCTTTTAAGTAAAATTTTACTTACAAGACATGTGTTTTTAGTAAATTCTTACTTGAAAGACTCTTTATAAGTCATTACTTAAAATCTTATCCCTAGGACTATACTTTAAACACCTCTTTCTCGTGTAGTGATTAGAAACTAGAGAATGTCTTGCTTGCCCCTAGATCAACCACGGTCCTTAATGGGTTAACACCTATATAACTTTATCCATTGCAAAATGGTCAAATATCATGCTTGATCTAAATTTAGAATTTTAAATTGTGCTCAAATATTAATCTTAAGCATTTAATGCATGATGTAATGAAATTTTAACTCCACCTCAGAAATATTAATAAATTAGATTTTTCTTTGATCTTATACCTACTTCTACTTAACAATTTTTTTTAAATAATACTTTTTTTTTTCCCTAGATTCTCAATACAATTTTCCACCATAAAGATTTAAAGCTCAAAATCCTCTAGCACAAAAAATAAAAGTTAAGAAGATTCAAAGTCAAATAATCTAGTCTAGCAATGTGTTGCAAAACCTGTTTTTTTCACTTTAAGCACAGATATCTTGCAATCTGTGGGTCCAAAAATTCTGAAATTTCTTCCGCTGCACATCTTCATACTAATTGGGTATAAGATCCTATAGTTAGATGTGCAAAAAAATGATTCCCAAAAAATGATTGCCGATTATTTTTACTCTTAGCTATAGAAATGGCAATTTTGAGTGTTTTTTCACAAAAAAAGGCCTTGGTCCTTTAGGGGTTAATTTGAATTTTGCCTAGAGATAAAAGTAGAGATGGAGATTGGTGTAAAGATTTATCAACTAAGTATTATATGTTTTTTTTATTTTACACCCAAAACACCCTTACCAATGATCTTCAAGTCAAATGCCACCATTGAGCTAATTTTATCTTTTTTATAATTGATAAATAAAATTTTGATATTTTCCACTTTGAAAATGAATGTATTTCTTATTGATGCTTTGAAAAACAAATAAAATTATTGAAAAAATAAAATTTTATCAATTATAATATATATTAAAATCACTTGAAATGTAAACTATATATGAAGGTTAGAATGAGAAACATGATTTTGTAATATAAATTTTAAAAACCACTTAAAACCAAGAAAATTCACACCTTAAATTAGGCTATTTGTTTTGTTTATTATAGTGAGATCTTTGGAACTGTGCGTCCTCTTGTTGCAATCTTTATACCATTGAAAAAGCCTCATCAAAGAAGGATGCACAAATTTTTTTTGTGGTGTTTAGAAATTTGGTGTAAACACTACAAGAAAACGGGCACATAAGCAACTACAAAAAATGACTTCTTGTCCAAAATGACTAAAAAATGACTCGGGCTCTCTAATTGCACCAGCAAAGCTTGCTCTACAACATCCAAGTTGTCCTATGGTTACTGGTGCGACTTGGGGATGAGGAGTTCATGATGTCAAACCTTCATCCGCCGGTTTTCGTTTACACCGTCATTAAACTTCTAATGCGGACTTCTAGAATCCCACTTTTGTCATTTATGGTGATTGTGCTTCACTCCACGGTGACTACAAATGACTATAATATCGCGTCAGTGCACTGTACAAAAAAGCTTGTTCCTTCTCTTTAATTTTTTGTTATCTTTTTTTTTCATTTTCATTGTTTTTAAAAAATTTATTTCAATCTTTAGTCCTCTATTTCACCTTATAAATTATTTATTTATTGTTTATTTCTTACTTCTTCATTTATTTATTTCATTGCTTGAAATTTTATGACTCATTTTTTATATATTTTTTATATTCCAAAGGTACTCGATAGTACTAAAAACCACCCAAACTACAAGTGTGACATATTATCAAAATTCAATTTCGGTCACTTATGTAATTTTAATAAAATTGAAAAAATTTATGTTTATTTTCCATACCACCAGAAAGCTTGCTTCCAAATTTCTTGCTCTTTTGAGCATTTTTACAAAAGTTAGAGACAAAAACAACTTTCACACGCAACGTGTGACGCAAAATAGTACAAGTGTTTCTTGCAATCACCCATATGAAGAAGTTATAAGCGGCGAAAGTTCACTATAATACAAAAATGTCTAGATTTTGAACTTTGAGTTGCTCTCAAATATTCAAAACAACTTGGGTTGACATGAAAATTTTACCACAATAAGTAGACCTTAAGAAGAACATAACACAACAAATATTATTGAAAACAAACATTTGATGAAGTAGTTACAAGCCCTCAAAGTTGCAGCCATTCGAATGCAAGGTGGAGAACTCAAATTGAACATGTGAACTTTTAATGGCTTTCAAAAACTCAATACATATTGGATTGATCTAAAAATTTAAGCACAGAAACTAAGACTAATATGCCCAACTTTTCCAACAATTTTTATTGAATTTGGACATCGGATGCAAAAGTCAAAGCACTTTGAATTTGATTCATACTATGTGAGGACACTTTTCGTCCCCTTTAACAACGAGGGATTAAATCAAATGCAAACCAAGGTTATTTTAAAAGTTACAATGAAGGTTGACAAAGGTATATGCTAATATAAACATTTGCTTATTGGGATGCTTGGACCTTTAAGGATTAATCTTCAAACCCCAAATTATGCCTAAGGCACCATATTATTGTATTGAGTATTGACTAAAACTTTAAGATAAATAAAATCTTACCACAATTCTATTTTGGGTCAAACTATTAAAGTTTTCTTATCATGTTGTGAAGATCTTTTATATTCAACAGCAACTCCACTACTTGTAGGCAAGACTTGAAACTACCACAAATTTCCAAGCATAATTGCCTTTTTTTTTTTCTCAAGATTTACCTTTGCACATGCATGGAGGGAAATCGTTTCCATTGGCATGGCTATGAAGACCATCTTTTTAGCTTCATTGATAAATATAGTGATGAGTGTCCTAGGATCATTGAGATTGAGTTTAGTAGCACTTGGTGCACCAATGGAGTATTTTGTTGTGGCAGACTCTATTCCTTGAGGTAGAAACTTTCCTTGCCTTAATCATGACTTTTACTATAAGCTGTGCTTGTGATATCTTAGTGAGTAAAGGGGACCTTGGGGCGACTTCCTACTATATGAAATAGATAGATACTGAATGAATGCCATAAAAAGTGCACTTCATGTAATTGATACTCATTGACAAAGCTTCAATAAAATAAACATGTAAATATATCAATAAAAAGAGGAAAGAAGAAAGAGTGATCTATATGAATTACTAAATCAAATATTTTAGAAATTATAAATTTTTAAGAGCAATCTTATTATTTCCATATTAAGCACTTGGAATTTGGTTGAGCTTGGTTAGCAAAATTGACCCGTAAAGATTTGCTTTCACACATGCTGAGCACTTATTTATGCAAGCATGGATTGACTTTGGATAAGTCAATTTTTTGAATTTTGAAAATTCATCATGTATGYATGTAGCATCTCAAATGAGTTTAAACAAATTTTGATTTACAATAATTTGTACTTGTATAAAACTCTAAAAGATTTGAGTAAAATGTGTATATAGTATTCCACAAAGAAACTCAAATCATGTAGCCTAGAAATTTGAGTGAAATTTGAGTAAAATTTGTGTGTGGGTCTCCAAAGAWRAAACTTGAATCACATGACCTATAATTAGAATTTAATCTTCTTCTAATAGCATATAGGATGACCAAAATGGAAAAGCKAGATGATTAATCGGGTTTTTTTAAACAAAATCAATGAAAGGGCTAATATTTTTATCCCAAGCATTCTAGCATTATTTTGCTTTCAAATCACTTTTTGACAACCGTCATGGTCCTGTATATACCTGTAAGACTAAAGAGAATTGAGAGTATTTTATGGATGTCCAAAAAAACAGAAATCTAATCATAAAAGTTAATAGTCATTTACATTGACCTCCAAGACAAAAATTATTCTTAATGTTTATAGACTCACAGATTAGGATCATGATGAATGTGATGTTGGGTGTAGACTATTATTATAATCATTTTTACACTAATTGCAAATGTTTACACTAAATTTCCAATATTTTAATATTTATACCAATTCCTAATCAAAAAATAAAATGTTAAAAAACAAAAATAAACCTTATACATGATCAACAATACATACAATAGAAATTAAAACAAACAAGCACAAGTTTTTAATATGATACTTTCAAGAATTTGTCAAGCTCWACATGTATTCTAAAGATTGTTATCRTGTGTGATAATCAACATGGAAAAATACAAGTGCCAAAGTTTTCAATCTTTTCATCTTTGCTAAAATAAGTCTCAAAGGTGGATGAACACCATCTTCTTTGCTTGCGTTGAAGTCCTTAATCATGTTTTGCTATACTTCCGGGCCATAGGTCATTTAGCTAGATTAACAATTGTTATTATTTGCAAGTTTTCAAATTAATTTTTCAAATTTCCTAATTGTCATCAAGGCACTATTTTTGAATATGATCCTCAAATATCATAGCTTGAGGTCACTTTTAGCAATAAATGAATAAAAATTTTGTACCGAAATAATTTAGGAAATTAATAAGCTACTTTGTCAAACATGAAGAAAATTAAACAAATAAAAAATCAAGTATTAAAAAATATACATGTACTTGTGTACAACTTCATCTCATGCCATTGTATAATGCACTAAATAATGCAAAATCCAAATTCATTCCTCTAACTTATAACAAAAGGATACTATGAAAAGTAGTGAGTTCATTGAAAGTCATGACCATCACTTTCATATGTAATGATGAAAGCTCTTCAACTTCCAAGATTATTTGAAGACTTGTCAGAGGCTTAAGAAAAAATATTTAAATAGTATTTGTTATAAAACTTATTGATAAAAAATAAATTGCCAAACTATGCCTCCTAATTTTAAATAACTACATAGCAAAATGTGCTAAAATTGACCTTAAGCTACAGTATTATCGAGTTGTTTACTCTCAACAAATTCACATACTAGCTATTAGACACTGAGATCAGTGATATTCATTGTTTAAATATTAATCCATGATATTTCTGCAATAGATAACATAAATACAAAAATAAATTAGACACTTATATATAGATCATCATATAATAGGTAGACCCAAGAAGATAGCATACCAATATTAAGTTTATAGGCAAAGAAAACTATTGTGATAAATACTAGTTCAATCTAGCATTGAATGAATCCACTAAATTATATCAATAATTTGTTTAAGTTTCAACGCAATCTATGACTTTTGTAATACAAATTCAACACAAAACCATTTGACTACATAGTGCATTTGTAATAGTAATTAACCATTGTTTGGGCCATTCATTTGAAATAATCTACGGATGTGGATGTAAAGTGTGTGTTTATCGATGTTGTTTCTATTCTTTATGCTATTAAATTACAAAACATCATTTGTTTGCCATGTCTTTTTATGAAAACTCTTTTTTAATGAAGTAGGTGCAAGAAACAACTACACACAATATTCATAGTTGCAATATACACTTCTATTCTCCACCTTGCTTAGTTCTTTTTGAATATTCTAGAGATATTTTATAATTACCTCTACTTGGATGCGTAATTTTATATTTCTTGAAGTTTCAGTACTATTCCAAGTTTTTGATACACTTTTGGGCTTAAAAACATTAAATTCCTATAGGGGTAAGATGAAAATTCATATGCTAAATTTAAATTAAAAAAAAATTTAAAGAGAAAAACAAATAACAAAGCAATTAGAATTGTGGCAAAAATCTTGCCATTGCAATATTTCATTGAATTTTTGGATGTTAAAAGTGACCCTCAATCAAAATTCTCCATATTCAGTGTATAAAGAAGAAGAAACCATTGCAAACACACGTATGGTCATGTCTAGTATTGAAATTTTTTATCTTGAAATGTATAGTTCAAATTGCACATGTACAATACAAGAAAAATTTGCCTTCAATTGTCTTTCATCTAGGATAAATGCTTAACAAATAAATAATAGAAAGAGATAGAGTATTTAGCCTCGGAAGGACATTGAGCCTTGAAAGTGGTCAATGGATGACTTTCAAAATTACCATAGATATGTAGAATGCTCTATTAGTTCACAAATTGGATCATATTGGACAAAGTACCTTGGTGATAGGTCTTGTCAATTCAAGGTCAAGAACTAGCTCTTGCAAGAAATTTCACACAAATTTCTAGCAACCGAAGCTTACAAAGAACATTGGATGGAGAGAAATTGTACATATCTTCTCATAAATGAAAAGAAAACCTTAAGGTATACTTTGGCACCAAAGGGCCCTAGAAGTGAAGTGGCAATCCCCAAAAGTGCTTTGACTATAAGGGAGAAAGACAACTAAGATTGAATTTCTTTTGTCCTTTCCCCTCCCACTTCCCACCACCCCCCCCTTGGCATTGCTGCGTGTGAAACGGCCTTTAGTTCAGTACAACTGCAAATCGGATGGCTCCGAGGGGCGACCTCATTGACGGCTTCAGTGCCTGGCTCTATTGACGGGTGGAGATGCTCCAAAAATTACGCAAGGAGGAGGGAATCGTAAGAGACCCGTTACCCATCCCAACTGAACAAAGGTCAAACCAGAATGAAGCCCATCACCGTAACGATATACTGCAAAAATCATCCGAATCCGGATGACTATCATCCGTTCCCAGAGTCCGAAGATAACGGACCACCACTGAAGACTTCAAGGCACAAAGCGCGATGACGGAAGGCAGGATCGGACGAACCGTGAGTCCGTCGAACTTCGTGCACCAACTGAACCCCGCCTTGTCCACTCCCCCGCCCAAAGCTCGACTAAGACGTMAGAGCGCGCCGACGAATCTGACGACCGGAATCCGCTACCCCCTCATGTCGTYCTCCGTCGTCGTCCTCCGGTCGTCCACAGGCACTGGCGCCGATGTCGATGAAAAGCGGGTGGGGCCGGGATCATTCCCTGGGTTGCCGCCAATAAGTCGTCGCCACGTGTAYCGCGGYAGTACCGGRCTGTGGTGGCACGCAACCGGTACCCGGTGGGGCGCAGGGACATTCGTGCGGGTGCGCCGCGGGGGCATGCAGGCGCAGACGGCGACCGGCTGCTTGAACTTCCAGGCAAAGTGGCAATGAATTGCTGTGCAGGCACTTCAAAGAGCTGGCGCTTGACTTGCTTGCTTCGGGAAGTGAGATCTGGCAGCACGATGCGGCTGCGGCGCTTGCGCGCATGCGGGTAAGACGTGACGAGTGGGGAGTACGAAACTTGGGCCGGTGTTTTTCCCGCTCCGCAAGGGAGCCTTTTCAGGTATCGTCGGGTCCGCCGGAGGAATCCTCCTTGGGAAGAAGCCGTACCTAGCCTTGCGTCTGCCTGGGCCGCGCGCTTCGGCCTTGGGGAGGGCCGGTCGCTGCGGGGGAAGCTGAATTCATGGATTTGGGGGTGCCTATATCAACAACCAGGAAGAGAGGTCCGTCCCTTACGGAATTTCTTTTCTCGCCGAATTCTCGTTGGTAGCTCCTGTCTGTCGCGAGCAGTTGGTCGTAGTTTAGAGTSGTGATCGAAAGTCCACGGTCACGGCGGTTAGCGAGCTTCTCTAGACTTTGCTTCCGAATGGGTCCTAGATTGGAGCCCTGCCAATTCGGTTTGAGATCACGGATTTGTGCGTGGAGGTGCCGGAGTGGCCTGTTCTCGGAAGACCGGAGAAGTTGTAAGCGATTCACGAAGTCATGTGTGCTGGGTAGATCCAATTGATGTGTGTACGTACTACTCCCCTAGTCTGTGGATTGTGAAGGTTTTCAGGGGAATTCAGGGCATGCGCCGCATTGCGGTTGCGTTTTCATGGAACGATGAATCGCTCGGAGGGTTGGGATGGATGGGGTTTCGGTGGGTAGTGAGAGATGGGTTTCGGTGAACTTCTCGAGGTCGCAACCTGATCATATCTAGAGTCCAACGTAGAGTTCGTGTTTCGAGATCTAGATGAATTGATCTTCATCGCGGTCGAGGATAAGAGAAATCTTGCGCCGCACTTCTCCAGTTTTCTTTTTGATTTTTGAAGTTCTTTTTTCTGGGGACGGGTCTTCTATTTGTGAGTCAAAACGAAGAACGAAGAGAGACAACCGCGGTGCCCGTCGTTGTTACTAAGTTTGGAATCTGGTCACTAGTCAGGAATGGCGTCGTCGACTGCCGGCTCGAGTTCTCCGTGCGCCGCATGCAAGTTCCTTCGTCGCAAGTGCACTTCGGAATGCGTTTTCGCCCCCTACTTCCCGCCCGACAACCCCCACAAATTCGCCAACGTGCACAAGATCTTCGGCGCCAGCAACATCACCAAGCTGCTCAACGAGCTGCCCACGCACCAGCGGGAGGATGCCGTGAACTCGCTGGCGTACGAGGCGGAGGCCCGGGTCAAGGACCCCGTCTATGGCTGCGTGGGCGCCATCTCCGTTCTACAGCGGCAAGTGGCGCAGCTTCAGAACGAACTCGCCGTCGCCCATTCGGATTTGGCCCGGTATGCGGGCGCCGGGATGGCGGTGCACCGAACTGAGCAGTCGCGAGAGCAGTTGATAGCRGATCTCAGTTCCAGGGACCCTTCGCATCTCTCCAGAGAGCATCTCATGGAGCTCGCCCGAGTGGGCGGCGGATCTTACGAAGCGGGCCTCGCCGCTCTGGGCCTCAGCGGGGGACCAGGCCCCTTCTCTTCTTCGCACCCTAGACCTGGCGTGGACAGCGGCAGTCGAAGTGGTGCTGGTGCCGGCCCGGGCGCTGGAGGCGGTGGCGGCAGTAACGCCGGAGCGGGACAAATGTCCTCACCATAACGCTGGGGTATGAATCGGTAAGCCGTTTAAACCCTGACCCTAGACCATCATCACCATCTTCGTCCACTAGATTAGCCTTCATATGATTCCTGCTCAAGCCTTGTTAGAGGGACAGTGCAAATACTTCCAATCTGTCGCACAAGTTTCTAGCCCTTGAGATCCTTTGCAGACTTTGCTGTCGGTCTGGAGAAGGTGAAAATCTTGCCCGTTTGGACTCGTCTCGCACCTTAAATTATATAAATTAGGGCTAAACCCTACCCGAATCTTTCAGTTTGCAAAGTACAAGGGGATTCACAGCAGCTAGTGCGTTCGTTTCTTCATTTCCCGTCGCAATGAACAGGGGACTCAGAATCCCTCCACCAAATCTTCCAATTAGTGCTTTCCTTGAACTGGTTGGAACACCAACTCATGAAGTTGCGGAGAAGAATCAGGAGAGACGAAGAGAATTCGTAAAGCTCTTGCTATCTCTCCCCACCTTCGACGTTGTGCCAGCAGAGAATTGGTTAATTTTCAGGTTTCTCGATTAAAAAATTGTTTTCCCTATTTTTTAAAATTAAAAAATCAAAGTACCTATTTTCATGAGATTTTTCACTTTTCTAGTTCTCCTACTTAGAAAATTTTTCTGTACTTTTTCTTCCTAGGGTACCTTCTTCTTGAAGGAATATGCATTAAATACATATATTTTTTTTTAAATTCTAATTTTTTTTCTAATTATACAATACTCTCGAAAAAATCAGCAGTACTGTGCAAAACACTACCAAAACTGGTCGGTCTTTCTTGCAATGACCCGATACCTCATTTCATCATTTCAAAAGTATAGGAGTTCAATTTTTTCCTAATAACTTTTAACTTCAAAAATCCGTATGTAAATTGCAATCCATCATCCATTCAAAATTTATGGAAAAAGTTGAGAGACAAAATGAAAATGAACCTTTGTGCCAAGGTTTTTTGAATTCTGTCCCTCTAACTTTCTAATGAAAGATTCAAATAACAAATGGATTTCTTAAGCTCGTATTCAACTAATTTTCTACATTTGTTATTAAATAAATTTAGAATTTTTTTTATTACTATACCAAAATGTGGTYCAAACTTTTGATAAATTATCAACTATTGCATTCTTTGTATTAGTGGTGGAAGTTTCGCCTTTGCTCCAA
Source organism: Pleurozium schreberi (assembly GCA_006891605.1). Classification (NCBI taxonomy): domain Eukaryota; kingdom Viridiplantae; phylum Streptophyta; class Bryopsida; order Hypnales; family Hylocomiaceae; genus Pleurozium; species Pleurozium schreberi. Next base: position 32,459 of record VACF01000395.1, on the reverse strand, counting down.
ATTATCCCATATTCTTAGTATGCATGCAACTCGAAAAACTATTTTCACTATGTTTAATAAAATCATGTTGTGTGCAAGACTATCTACTGAAAAGATGCAAGCAAAATTTGTTGCAATTATCTCCGCTTCATTGTAAAAATCTAGAGTTGTACGTTGATCTTGTAAAAAACATTTTCCCCCTCTCCAACGTTGCTGATCACCAATATCACTCTAGGATGCGGATTAGGATGCGGACGCGGAATATATATGTACAAATATAGAAGATGGAATATGGATATGGACAAAAAATACATACAAAATACATATGGAAATGTATACATAATACATATGGAAATGGCATTAACCCATATTGATTGCTGGCGAGACTACTTCTAGAAAATACAAGATAGGGTGTGTGTAATTGCGCTGGGAAAAATCAACCAAGCCTAATGGAGGGAGAATAAATTGTTTGGAAACTAATTGTTTGAAAACCTCCCGTCTTACTATCCCTATCCACTCAAAAGACAACACATAGTAGGCTAGAGTTTTGTTTGACATCCACTAGTAATATCAAAGAAGATTAAGACCAATAAATCATTACTAAAAAATTTTTGCAATGAAATTTGTTATGGACTACAAAATGTTAAGCATCTAAAGTGCTTGATGAAATTTGTTATGGACTACAAAATGTTAAGCTTCTAAAGTGTTTGATGTAGAAATAACCCAATTTCATGAATATACTTTTAGAGCTAGATTTGTATGAGTAAAAGTTCCTTAAAGACGTTTCAACATTTTTGAAAAGAGTACAAGGTCAAGAAGGTTGAAGAACTTGTTTGGATTTGGGAGGATTTAAAGACAAGTCTCTTTTCAACATTTAAAACTTCAATAGAGCTCAATCTTGAAAGGTTTGAGAAGTCCAATTTTATTTGGATGCCCAATTGGATGTAATATGTTTTTCAATATATTTGACGTAGATGGTTGGGCTAGCATTGACCAATTGAAGTAATCAATAGTTACAAAAGTTTTATATTGATACTAATCCAAATCCAATGATTCAAAGAACWCCCGGTTTAGATCATTATTGTGCTTCCTACATGTTTCAAGTTACAAAATGCTCATGTATTTTACATATATGGTGACATATTTGAGCATGATATGGTTTAGATGTTCAATTGTCATTTACAAAAAAGATGCTAATTGATGAATTATTAATTCAATGGTGTGTAATTTGACATGATTTGGTAAATGACTCATATTCTAAGAATCAAATACAATATCGTATTTATAGTTTCCCACATAATTTTACACTTTCACCCTCAAAGACTAGGAGTAGTCCAAATTTAAGAAAATATGAAGATGTATTAAGAAGTGCAATTCAAAATAACAGTTTTATAACGAATTTTTAAATTGAAGTTGTAAAATATATTTCATAGATATAGTTGGATCTACTATTGCACTTTTAAAGATCTAAACATTTAATAATAATATATTAGAAAAATATGCAATCAAATGTTTGTGTAGAAAGTTTTCAAAACAAAATCTACTAACAAAGAACAACATAAAAATATTAATTGCTAAGGCAATTTATAAACAATTCTTTAAGGAATTTTTCCATAATAAATCTTTTGAGCACTCTCTATAGATAATCTTTGAATGGGAAAAAAGAATTCTTTTTAGTTTTTTTAATTTCCAAATACAATCCTAGAAAATGGGCACACTTTCAACAACTTCTACAAAGAAGGCCATATTTGTTATATTGAGACTTTTGGCAGTCTCATTTCTATCTTCAACTTGAAGATAAATTGTTGTATCTCTTTATTAGTATTTTTTTATAAATAGGCAACAACACCAACTTTTAGAATGTCATTATAGGTCACTATTTGAGCATTATTTATTTTTGATTTCAATTACTATTATTTTAAATGAATTTTCCAATAACTAGCATTCTATCTCAAAATCTGCAAAAAGTCTCAGCTACTTCACACTCTGTGTAAATGGCTGGAGTGAACTGGCCTTTTGCTCAGCTACTCCAAGTCAAGTCATTCTAGGGGTGCAAGTAAATCAAAAAGCCCCCTATTTTGGGCTTCATTAATTTACCGCTCCTTCCTAATTTGGGGCCTCTCATAGCAAATGTGAATTKAGAATTTGTAAATTTGATCATGCGTGGAAAACAAGAAACGGTGTAACCACAAGGCTCTGTCATAGGTTGACTCATTCACTTGAATGGATCTCACATCTCCACTATAATCCTAACCTCGTTTTGCAGTGTGAATGAGGTTGTAGATAGGATTTGGAAACTCATATTGCAAAACCTAAGTCCATGCCATAGTCTGTGTCCTTTGGACAAAGCCAATAAAAAAATTTCAGGGTTTACCCAAGTGGCCAAGTGAGGGGGTCAGTTCACCCCAGCGGCCAGGGTGAACTACCCCCCTCGCTCGGCCACTCAGTAAAACCTTGAAATTTTTATTTTCCACGCATGATAGAATTTGCAAGTTCGGAATTCATATTTGCAATCAAAGGCCCCAAATTAAACATGAAGATAGCACAAGATAAATTAATCATGCCCCAAATAGGGGACTTTTTATTTTACTTGCACCCCTGTAATTACTTGGAGTGGCCGAGCGAGGGGGCCAGTCCACCCTGGCCGTGTAAATGAGCCACTTCACGACGTGGGTCTCTGCAACTTAGATACCCGGCGARTTGGTGCATGTCATGGGCGACGAGACCCATGTGAACGGTGCCCGCCCCTGCTCCTGCAATGCATACCCTGAACYATGTACCCAGTATCAACCCCTCCTGAGGTTTTAGGGTTCCACTCAGTCCTTTGCGCTGCAACGACGGAACTCCGAYCGTTTGGTTTCTGAAGCGATTGCGTGCTTCTACCGTTTTTCAMATTTGCTTTGCGTGATTTTGGACGAGGCGCAGCTGTAAATTTGAGGATCATCATGCCAGGAGCTCCGTCCCCACCGCAGATCTTCACTATCGAGCAGCTGGTTGCTCTGAACCCCTACAATCCCGACATCCTGCCGGACTTGGAGAGCTATGTCGAAGAGCAGGTAACTGGCTTCGATAACGATTTATGATGAAATTTTTCGGCATTCAGTCTGTAGGTGTAGATGGAGGATCATCTTATATTTCTTCTCGCTATTCTTTTGCTAATTTAAAAAAATCAAGTCAACCCTATCTTTACAATTSGGAACTTTTTCGCATTCCACCTGTGTTTGGAGGAAAGGATTTTCGACTGTTGTTTCTGATATTCTCGATTTGTATGCGCCGGTAATATTGTAGGTTGCGACGCAAACATACAGCCTGGATTGCAACCTTTGCCTCCTTCGTCTTTACCAGGTCTTCTTCATACTCCTCTTTCCTTTTCCTTTTTTAGGATTGCAGTGTCCAGTGTGGAATTGCAAATTATAAATTTTTCTGCTCTCAACACCATAAACATGAAGTTGTTGATGGAGCCCGGAACAATGTGAATGCAATATATGTATGCGTTAGTTGTTAAAATTGGTGTTCCTCTAGAGGTTCATTCAGATTTCTCCGGTTAAGTTAGAATTATCCCGCCTCCAATGCACTGTTTGTTCTATTGAATGTTAGCCCGTCCACAGGATTTTCCATTTCTCGTCTTTGCGAGCAGGTTGACAAAGCTTCAAGAATTAGAAGTGGTAGTGATTTCGTCACTGTTACATTCAATATGTCGTTAAAGTGTTGGTATACTGGATTGATTGCTCTAATTAGGTCCTTCGGCAGGGGCGTTTACAATTACAGAAATGTCCGAATGGAATACTAGAATGTTTAAACCGATTTTTTTCTGAGTCTGAAGAGTAAATATTTGTCGTTTAATCTTATTTTTTGACCTTTGCAGTTTCAACCAGCTCGCATGAATGTTCACATCATCATCAAGGTGCTTGCGAAGGTGAGTTTCTTGCCGTGGCGATGTGACTTGTAAGAGTTGAGTTTCTCAACGAGATTCTGTTTCCAGGTCTTCACTGTGTGGGCTTGACACCGGCATCTTGGTCGTGAAGCCTTGGTAGGAGCACGAGTAACTGTGCTGGAGCAGCTTGTTCATTTGAATCCGGAACTAAGAGTGTGGACTTGTTATTAAGACATTTCGTGTTTAGTTTCTTAGCTTATACGGGAGACTGGTGAATCTTTTGTGCAGGCATTGATGGCACTGCCTGCCACAGACTTCAACCTCTGCATGTTTTTGATCCCGGAAAGACTCGTATCCCCTTTCAACGATATTACTGGAAGTGTTGTACTGTGTTCAAAGATAATAGATACATGTATTTGTGAAATTAAGTACAGTAAAGACTAGCATCAGTTTATTTTTATCTGAATACCTCAGCATATCTTTCGTGTGCATGATTGTTGGGCTATGTAAAGTGTAGCACTGCAACAATTAGTACGTGTTTTTGTTGGTATATCTTGACGAACAAAATTTCAGCAACAGGAGGARACCTTCTTAACCCTTGCCACWCTAGCACACTTTTTAGAGGTAAGATTGTTTTTTTTTAATGTCTTATGTCATGTGTGGATTTACCCTTTCATTTGGTCTACTACACTTGCCTTGATATGTAGCGTGCTACATCTATTTTTTAGTGGGTACTCAACGTTCAGGTCACTTTTTTTAGTGTACTTGCTGACATGTTTTGCCTGTGCTGAAGACACTGTACGATGTTAAACTAATTGTAATGAGGATCATTTGTCGTCTTTGTGCTTTCTTCAAGCAGACTTCTCGATTTCGGGAGTTCTGGGACGAGGCCAACAGAAATAGGGATATTCTTGGGGTTATTCCGGGTAAGAGTATGAGAGGTGTTGTATTATCGTCATTTCGTTTTTTGGTGGTGAATTTGCTCAGCACCTTACGTGGTAGRCTTTTCGGGAAGCGGGGTCTAGATTCTGGGTTTTCCGCATGCCGCATACTTGAATGAATTGACCCACTGAACTTCGTGATGAATATTGTGTGCATGTACTATTTAGAATTTTGAGCATGAAATTTTTCATGGAGCTTGACCGTGTTTCTGGTTGTTCAGGATTTGAGCAAGCTATACAGGGATATGCTATTCATGTGCTGTCAATCACTTATCAACGCCTGCCTCGATCAATTCTGGCTGAGGTGAGTTCCAGAAGTAATTGCATCGTTACTTTAGTGTTGAGATTTTCGATGGGTTCTGTTTTGCAGGAGGATGGACGAAGGTCTGTTCCACAACCTTTTCCTTCTAAGATTGTTCTGAACTTGAAAACATCATTGCAGGCCATCAATGTGGAAGGATTGTCGTTGGATAAGTTTTTGGAGCATCAAGTAAACAAYAATGGTTGGACTCTTGAAAAGGGAGGGAAGGTAATTCGATTACTACTCTGTCGTGCCTCTTATTAGCTCATTACATCGTTTTGACCTAGATTAGTTTATATTAATAATAGGCGTTGATGAAAGAGAAGCACTKTCGGGCCTAGTTTTCCTCCACTTCAGAATGATTAGATAATGCCTGTATATGCATGTTTTGACCCGTGGAACGACTCAGTTGTGATAGCTAATATCCTCGTTGCTCTTGATTGCAGTTGGTGGTTTTGCCGCTGAATGAGGATAACCAACCAGTATTGAGACGGAACACTGCTGACAGCATTCCTTTGGAACATGTTGCAAAGATCCTCCCTTTGTTAGTTTGAGCGTGTCACTTTGGAGTATATTATCGAAGGATATACTACGCATTGAATTCTGCCTCTAGTTGGTACTTAGTTCTTACCTAGAATGTTGGATCCAGGTTGGTGAAGAACAGAAGAATTCACTTAAGGCCATTGCAGTGGCCACTTTCCTGTAGTCTGGGGCAGGATTGGTTACTGGTTGTGCTTCTTTTTGTTGTCAATCATTGAAGKGTTGGCCTTTTCTGGCATTCATCGTGCAAGSGCATTAAGCAGATGAAGGAGAGGCCAAAATGATGCTTGAATGGTTTGAATGGGTATAAATGTTATGGCAATGGTGCAAACTAGAAGTTGTTTATCTCAATTACTTATTTCTGATGATTGTAGATATTCATAATACGGAGTAATATGTATCAGAGTTACAGAGCTCTTTGCCTCGCCTAACTTTTTCTTTTTCGCCACTTGTCTCCGGAAATAGCTTTAAGTTTGCGGAAGATAGGTGTTCATTCAATTGCCTTAAGCCATCGTGTAGATCGTATATAAGTGTAGCCACTAATAGCCTCTAATCAAAGTTTGCTTGTATCCCAGGCTGTCCCTTCGTCCATGACAATCAGTAAGGGTAAGTAGTGTCGTTCATGTTTGAGGAAGGAATGCGTTGGAAAAAATAAAGGTAACCCTTGTCTTTGGGCGGATTAACTGACAGCACAACCTTGCCATCGTTGAAAAGAACCCAGCGGTCGTTTTTCCGGACATGTGCAACATAGTGTCCACTTTGTGGTGAGGTCCCTATGTGACTCACAAACGCTAATAGCTGGTATCCTGCAGCGCAGGAATCGAAGATTCAGAGTTCAGAATGAGAACTAACATGATTTCCCAAGTAGCAGCACGACCTGGGAGACGTATCCATGTCTACTGGACTCGAGCAGTAACAGAAGTTTTGATTGAAGGTAGTTTCTAAGAGGTTCAAACACTGTAAGGTGATTTTTGAGGGTTAAAGGACCACGCTATCGCTGATGCATATTAAAAAACAACGTGCTCAGAGTTTTTTAAGTCTTACTTCCAGAGACCTCGGCGACGTTGACCACTTGATGAGTGTCGTCATTGCCCGTTCCCACATCGAGTTCCGTAGCTATTGATTCCTCTGGATGATTCCAGATCGACTCAGCTGCTCTCTCCGTGTCCCCTCCCTGAATAACAAAACTAAGTGTCAGTAAATGCAAACACGCAAATGCTGAAAATTAGGTGATGATGACTGAACTTGCAATGAAAATTTGCAGGAACGCATTTCCACCTACCGTTGCTGTCAATGCTGTTATAGTGGGAAATTCATAGGAGACGAGGGTTTCTATTTCGGTCTCGTTTACAGGGGCAGCGCTTGATGCTCTACTACTCCCAGTTCGAGTACTAGGTTTAGCAATATCTGGTAATCAACGCCGACACGCCACATAATCTGAGAGAATAAACCGAAGTCGACAACAAGAATGCCGTGCGCATGATGTGCAATGATAGTAAGTAGTCATTGCGCAATCTTTGAAAAACATTTTAATAGTATACTCATGATACCACCGGCTTGTGAACAGAGATACAAGTGGAGGCAGATACTTCGAACTTGGGCATACCAGGTGAGGGTTTTTTGGTCAATGGCTTGAATGAGAATCGAATTCCTCGGGAAAAGAAAAGGTGAGTCACCCTCAAACAATTATTGTGCTCGCAAAGGCAGACTCTAACGCCACTACATTGTTCAACAAATTTAAAATCTGAAATGAAGAAACCACTTACTTCTCTCCAGCGAGCTCTTTCTCTGCCACAYTTTTTGCATATGCAGCCACTTCATCTACACATATATAACAGAACGCCTCAGCTCTTATGCCGCAAAAAAAAAAGTGACGCTTCTGAAACACAACAAATAACTTGCACCCTCGCTTGCACCCATGAAACCCTCAGCAGAATATATCAAAATATAGGACCTAAGAATTGCCATGCTAAGTACTTGAGTTACATAAAACAAAAAGGTATCGACCATAAGAATAAAGTTGTGCACCTTTGTTAACGGCAGCGCTCAACGGTACGTTTAATGATAGGAAATTGTCTGTATTCCATGTGTACTGGACTTCCTTGGTCACAGAACACATAATGCGTTCCTCCACGCAGAATTTGAAGCATCGGGATGGATCTTCCCTAGCATCGGCAGCTTGACTTTTCTCCACCTGATCCATTAAATGCTGGAAAAACTCTAAAGCATCCTGAAAGCAAAAGAAAACAAAACGTCAGGAAAGTAAAGATCAAAGAACTTTGAGCATCTTGATCACACATCCACCATTCCACCGGMAAGAAAACAAGATCAGCGATTGCAAGAATGCACTCAATAGTTGAACCTCATCAAATTGATAGCAATCAAATCAAGATTCAGTCCGTCCATGMGAAACGTAATTAGGAAAGTCAATCAGTATGTGTGAACTTCACATTCATCTCTTCTTGACATCTTATGCAAGCAGGCGTGGAGCCCAGTGTCAAGCATACCTGCGGTCTGAAGCTTGCAAATTCTGGATGACCTGTGCCAATGAGAGCTTTGAACATGCGAGGTGGGATACCATCTTGTCCCTGCAACAAAGATGTAAGGGCCTGCATCAACAGTATCCATTTTAATTCTCCATAAACCCTACAACATGAGGTAGTCTGCTAGAGCCGCATAGAAGAAGCKTGAAACATGTATGCACCAAAGGTATTAAAATCTTAGAAAGACACGATTAAAACAAACAAATCATACAACTGCGTCACCATGCCATTGCAAGTGGATCAAGTAGCAGAACAGAGAATGATGATATGCACAATGGAACAAAATCTTCCTCCACATACAAGGCATTYAGTCATTACATTTTTGTCTTTTGGTTCCTCGGCTGCCTCACTCTCCAGCCCCAAAGATGACGGAATTCAACCAGTTAGTCACAGCTGGAAATTTGAATAACAGCAATACAATAACACACGCAAAGTAACATGTCTAAAATAAGAATTCACATAAAATTTGATGAATCTATACGATGTTAATGTGCTAAAGTCAGCAGCAAACRTAAGAAAAGAACAATCAAGCAATGCAGTGAATGTATATTTTGAAATGAGAAAATTAATTATGTCGCTACCATAGTTGAAGGAACTGAATACTTTCCGGACAATATTCCATGTGCTAGCTTCGATCTGCAGAAAAGTAACAAAGCACCAGTGACATTATTGTCCCTGAGTTCCACAGTACTCCATGTTCTATTTCAGGTAATGAACAAAGCAAGTACCATTTTCAAAAAGCACCAATTACAAAATTGTCCAGTCTAGAACAGTTAGTGATACCCAGAAGATTCTGAGAGCATAACGTCACAACAGGATCAAAGACAGCGAGTGAGAAGGCAAGATAAGTGGGYGAGCGAAAAGAAAAGCGTGTCGAACGTATATGACTGTCATTGAATTATATGTATTCAAGATAAGTGGCGTGTCATTGAATTTTTATGATTTATCATGTTGAACGAATATTGGCGTCAYCTAGCAGTATTTCGAACTGAATGGACTAAAAGCTTACGAACTAACCGTACATATTTTGAACATTTAGGATACCGTTATGCTTAAAACTGCAACACCGCCCTACTCTAAGCTTTTTAAAACTTAGGTGAAAATGGATTTCAGATGTGTAACATTCAGTAATCCAGAGAATTGATGAAAAAAGTTTGAACATACAGCTGAAAACGAAGATCACGAGTAGGATCTGCAGGTGCCTGCTTGAAAGCATCATCCAACTTCATATTTTCATAATAGCTGCAGAATCAATTCAGAAAAGTATCGAGCATTACTTGCAAGTGATTCAAGCCTCAATACTGTCCTTTGAATATAGCAAAAAGTGTTAACAGTTCCTATAACTACCACCGGGTACCGTTTCTAACATATAACAGGAAGAAAGACCATCACTGACAGATTCATCAACTTACAATCTTTGAAAATCTTTTGTCGAAAAGACAACTTGCATAACAGACGCCAAGTAGCAACTGCATCCATAAATCAGTGAGGATGCTCAGTCGCAGGAAGGACCAGATAACATTTACGATAAAGAATCAAACGGACACCCACCAACTTTAGTGTCATATTCACAAAATACAAACAAATTCTGTGTAGGACTGTTCGAAACAAAACAAGAATGTCATCCTGACCTCTCTTTTGAGTACAATTATATACCTGTTACCAAGATTAGAAAGCCCAGTAAAGCCTGGCCCGAAGAGAGGTTCAAGTCTCTTTCCCTTCTCTTGAAGTCTATCCCAATCAAAATTGGTATTTTGATCTAACTCTCGTTCTGCAGTTTTCATTTCTGTCTGCAGACGAAAATTTATTTCGATTCCATTAGTAATAGGTAACTACGAAAGCAAGATAACACAAAAGCATCGAAACAGTCACTTCATGTGACCTAATAATGATAAACCTTAATGCAATCATCAACTTTCTGTCAGAACCAGTTCATGTCCATAGATTGTAAGAATGAAAAACATGAGGTAWCATAACTAGCGAGGATTTGTTGAAAGGGAAATCGCTGAAGCATAGATCCATTATAACAGTTAACTGAGTAAATTCAACAACAAATATACTAGATTATTTTTGTACCCATTACGTAAGTAAGAGATTTCATATGACTTCGGTAAGCACGAATATGATATAATACATACCTTCTTCAAAGTTGAAAAGTCAATTTCAAATTGCGCCAAATGATCTGCCAACAATGGATCCTCCATCTCGGCGTAAGAAAATACGTCTGCGACACAGCCTTGTAAACTCAGATTTGCTCTCATGAAACAGGGATAGCCAAGATTTAGACATGATCCCTTAAATCAGGGAAGAAACAAATGAGCAAAACATAGCGTACTTTGTACAATAAAGAGAATACACGCATAAATAGATAAAACTACCTGCTAATTCTAAACCATCTGGAATTGTTCCAAGCTTCTCGATCAACGGATAACCGGTCTCTTGGTGATGGTCTAGAGCATGGTTGTTTCCCGTCGACCCATCCGGGCAGTCACGCAGCCCACATAAAATGRTTCCATCTGTGAGGTTCATCCATAGATTTTCTGTCCTGTGGCATTTAGAGCATATCCAACCAGTAGGTGGCATTGTCACTCCATCTCTCAGTTGCTGCAACGCCATGCAATTGGCATCCTTTCTTTCTTCACCAACAGCAGCAAGTACTGCATCTACTGCCAGCCTAACCTGAATTTCAACAAAGTAAGAGCAAGGCCCATCAAGAGCAAATAGGATGAGAAACCACCGATACCCTATTCGCCTAATAGATATATTCCATTGCTGAAATTGTTGATCGAAATGCAAATTAAGTGGCTAAGACCAAACAATCTSATATAAACTACGTGCAACGAGGTGTCAGAATATAAGAGTAAACACGGCACAATGGATCGTACAATGCAGACGATTCGGTTTGAGATTGAAGTTAATCCGCCGTAGATATCATGTGAACTAGTAATCTTTTGGMGTCCCTTTCATGACAGCTCAGAAATATAAGAATTCTTCAGCCAAGGGGCAAGACTTATAAGCAGACTACCTTTTCTGGAAGCTCCACACTAGGATAAGGAAGAGAGATGAAATCTGGCAATACGACAATGCTATAAGTTTCTTCGTACTCCGGTGCTTTGGAGTAAAAGCCTCCTTCAACCCCTGCAATTCACAAAGAAATCGTAAGATCAAGGAAAACACAAAAGATTCGTCACTGAGCTAGTGGATCAAAGCAGGTATAGAATAGTGCACATGCACTAATGAATTTCGAGTTTCAACTGCTTACATGTTAATGGCATGTTCTTCGCGTGGGCATTTTTAAATGGATCGGCAAGCATGTTTAAATGGATCGGCAAGGATGGACTGAAAGTAAGTTCCWGTAAATAAATCAGAGGATTGAGATTCCGTACCAATAGCCCGCAATGTTGGTTTCTTATGTGGCCGGTTTTCACTAACTTGTTTCGGTGTCTCTTGAATGTTCAAGTAAATTGGATTCCCAGTCTTTACATAATTCCACGTAACGTACTCTTTACCAAATGCCAAAAAAGTGCACATATCCACAAACAACCCTCCTTCAGTCCTCTGCATCGGAAGTCCCAGATTTAGCTGGTTAATAGTCATATCCACACCCCTAAGTTGGGACACTAAACAACTTCTCCGATGGTGAATTTCGTTAATTTGGCGGTACTTTTGCGCCAAAAATGGCGGTATTCTGTGCCATTTTAATGAAATGTTGTGCCAATTTAATGGAATTTCGTGCTATTTTTAACATATTTCGAGTCATTTTCATGGAATGTTGTGCCATTTCAATGAAATACTGCGCCATTTTACCGTCATACCGCCAATTTAACGAAATTCACCATTCTGCTTCTCTTCGTATCTCCTTCCAGCAGGTTACGTGACTAAGGAAACAATAAAGGATTCACTAGTGCGCTTGAATATCATTGATAGGACTCCCCGGTTCCGAAGCTGCGCTAACACCGCATTAWTCAAAAAGTTTGTAAGCTGCGAAACTTGTTACAATATTGCTGTCAATATTCTACTACCAAGTTACTCTCGCCAAATGCCAACTACTTGCTCAGTACCAAGACCTACAGTAGCCTCTAAACCGAAAACAAGACAGTCCAGATGGTCAACTGTCTTATCGCAAGGATACTTCAGCTAGTGACAACAGAAGATAGGACAGAAGAATCGTAGACTGWGTAATTTTTGTGAAACTAAAACCAAAAGACGATAACAAACCAATAGAACACTCCGGRGTGCTCGATCTCAGAAACATCGAGTGAAGGACCTAGCTTCTACTCTTCACAATATGAAGAGAAAATAACAATCGATATTCTCGCTAATAAGAATATTGGAAAACTCCCAATTATTCGTGCCAGAAGCCATCAAAATGCCTACCTACACATAAATACTCTCACAACTAAACTAGGAGCTTGAAATCTCAAACTCTGAATCGCCTTTAACATTTCAGGATAAGCAAAGAGAACTCTAAACTCCTCGTTTCCGACTAATATCCCTCGGTTCTCCTTGATCCACTAAATGTCTGCATGGTGCTCCGAAGACGTGAGAAATGAACACTACTGTCTCGCAACGCTCGAGTGAAGGATCTTCTACTCTTCTCCACGCTCAATGAATTTGACAAGCAGTATTGTAGCAAATAAGTACTTCGCGCCATAAACCATTTTAAGATGGTGCCGGCTAAGACACACTTGGGAACTATACCAGGAACGAGAACTCTCAGACTTTCCCTAGCGTTCTCAGATCAGCAGATCGGAAGAATAGTAATCTCCCCGTTTCCGACCAATTTACCTCAATTCTCATCCATTGTTCGGAATCCACTGAATGCCAGCGAAATGCTCCGAGACCGTGAGATTGGAGCACTAATGTCTCAAAACAGACCACAAWAACAATCCACGACCGATTTCATACCCGCATTAATTGCAACCATCCACAGCATAGTTACAATCTCACGATGATTGCTCAACCGACAAAACGACCGATCATATTTTCCAATTCCTCACCGGTGTAGAAAATGACACGCAGCATTCTTGCTTGTAGATACGGTTCGATGGCTCAGGAATACGCAATTTCGACAAATGCGATCGCAAAGTCTCCATGATTGTTCGCCCCAGCCTTCCCAATCCCTTGTTCACTTGAGCGACTCATGCAATTTAAATCGAAAGCCTATCTCAGCCACGATCGAGACGTTCAGAGAATCAAAACCAGTGGAAACAGAAATGGATTGCTTCGCACACAAATCCGAGAAGATGAAAAGCGAATTAATGTCGGAGAGCTGCGGAAACGGAAGCGCGGGTAACGGAATAGAGCATATAAGAGAGTAAGTAAGAGAGCAGTGGGAATTTTAAACCAAGCCCTAGAAAATCGTAAAGACCAAGCAAATATTTGTGAGAGCGTGACAGATTGCGGCTCCGGAATCCTGGCTGAAGCATTCCCAGCACAGTTCAGCTTGGACTTGACAGCGAGCCTGTCTTTCAATTCGGTGGCACTTACAGGAAGGTGGAAGCATCTAGATCTGTTCAATTAATCCAGTAAGGATTCTAAGGATTAAAAGTGTTTAATGAATGAATTTCAAGGAAACAGTAGAAATGAAGAATGCACCTATTCTTTCTTTTAGGTGTCTAATAATTTTGGGTTGATTACCATAACGGTAAGGTTGAATCCTCCTTTGAAATAAAGCTGTTGTAATGTGAAGAGGTAGAGTCAAAATTATATTAGGAGTTATTTTTGCTTAAAAATAGATTAAGAGCATATGCTTGTAAAAAATTATGTAACTTCTAATTTTGTAACTTCTATGAATTTTCAAATTTTCAAAGTCAAGATTTGAATAAACATATAGGAGTCCTATTGGTGTATATGTGAGTTGTCTCCATAAAGACTCAAAACTATTCACTAAAGTCTCTACTCCTTTACAACCATGCTATGTCATGCATGTAGTTGAAGACATTCCACAATCATATTGGTAATACTTCTAAGACTCTTATATAGTTGAGATTTTGGAATACTATACACATGAAATCAACAAGTTTATTGCTAACATCTGAGAACATTGGTAGAAACAATGTCCTTTGATTAGCAAGGGCCAGTTTGGCTCACGCAACATCATTCTTGCTTGCCGTGGTGCAAACAAATGTGAGGCAAAGGGATCCATTGTTCTTCGCCATTTGATCAACCCACAACAGTAACATTCAAACACACACACTATCACCGCCTTGGACATGTGGAGGCTCAAAGTGATGAACAAGGTGTATGAAGGAAAGGCAGTGGATATGGGTATAAAGGCCACTAAATGCTATGACTATTTGAATGTGAACTTAAAACTTTGATCTATTTGATAAACAATGTACGTACAGAGAAATACATCTAAGATGTTAAACATAACTTTAACATCTAATATTCTCTAAACTTCAATCTACACGTAGCAGATGATAAAGAACAACAACCAAAATACCACACAAAGACCAAACTATGCGGACAATCATAAATGACCACCCCATAGTTCTACCATATAAGAGTCGAGGTTCTCGATCATGAACGGTGCTAAATCGTGTAATAAGACAAATTCAAGCTCCAATAGAAACATTTGCAATAGGACACATGAGCCGAGTGTTGCATTGTTACATTGCAATTTTTCTCATTGCACGTGCAAAGTAGAAATAAGAGGCACTCGCTCAAAAGTAGGGGGCTCSTGATACTAAGAAATGACTTCCATTTTCTGTGATCTTCAAGATTCTACTTGAAAGATGACGATGGTCACATTACACACCGAGCTTTTTCTACAGGAGGGTGATCAACAAGCCTGAACCGGAGAACCAATGCACCTCAGTGCATCATTGAAAACCTCCCAAGCAGTCCAGTTGACATGCGTGATACCCCAGAATACTAAATTGTGCAAATATACCGAACTGTGCACACAGAGTTCCATCAATCAGCTCTCAACGGGAAGTTTGCATCTCCGGCGAAATCACAGATAAAGACTAYTAACTYCAAATGGTATGTCATGTCTCCGCAGGTAAAGGATCCCTGATCTCCTGTCAATCCATCCAAAAGCTCCACCACCATGACCCGCAGTGAGGCCGACTTGTAAAACAGGGTCACCAGTAGGAAAAAACTGGCATCTCCGAGCTGCGTGCATTGTTGCAGTAGAAGCAGCAGCTCAGATGCTCACAGAGATTGCTGCTTCTCAAGTAACCACGCGTGGTCATGTCCGGAGTTTTCTGACTCCACGCTGGGATTGTAAAACGGGCTGCAAGAGGCACATCAGATGATTTACACAATCAAGCCCATGCCATACCAATTGGAGGTGAGTTGGAAGGCGCAGGAGAAGGGGGTCATGTGCAGTAGTACCCTAAGTTTATGATCAATCATAAGTGTATGTACAAGAAGATACGAAGGTCTGTGGTGGTGGATCACCTAGGCCGCATCTCTGAATTCTCTGACACAGACGGCGAGTTCATGAACCGGGCTCCCTCAGGCGACTTTGCGCCGTGGCCGTGGCCGTGGCCATGACCTGCACACAACTCTGTCGCAAGAGCATCAAGCGCAGGGGAGAGAGGCGGCGCATTCACGGGGATATCACCATCCAGCATCTTCACCACATGCGACATTGCGGGACGCTTKGAGGGATCCTCTTGGACACACCAGAGCGCTATAAACGTCATGCCCTTGAGCACCTGCTGGTCAGATTCTGACAGCGTTCGGATGTCAAGGCGGGGATCTGCAAGCTCCAGGAGGTGATCCGGGCCGCGACGGAGGATTGAGAATCCCCAGGTAGGTAAGAATCGCTTCTCCTCGGGAATACCACTGAGGATCAGGCAGCTTCGGCCGCTGACAAGCTCCAGCAGCACAACTCCGAAACTGTACACATCCACTTTCTCCGTGACGGGCGGGGATCTGGCCCACTCAGGTGCCATGTACGCACGGGAGCCGCGCTCGTTTGCAAAATTGAGCTTCTGGAATCTGGACATGAGGTTTGTGAGACCGTAGTCCACGAGTCTAGGGTGCATTTCCCTGTCAATCATGATATTCTCCGGCTTCACGCCACCGTGAATCACCAGATCCTCATGCAAATACGCAAGGCCACGTGCAGTCTCCAACGCTATCGATCGGCGTGTCTGCGCGTCCATCAGAGGGCCTGAGTCCGGCCTGAAGAGGAAATAGTTCAGAGATCGGCCTTCGTTCACCAGCTCGTACACGAGCATCCTGTGCTTACCTTCACTGCAGAATCCCCGGAGGGGCACCAAATTCGAATGCGAGAGGCCGCCCACCGTCGCCATGGATGCCAGAAACTCCTTCTCTTTGGGGTGCCCATTGTCGTCCAGGATCTTGACCGCGATCTTGCTGTTGTCAGGCAGAAACCCAGCGTAAACAGAGCTAAAACCGCCATAGCCAAGCCTTCGGTTGAAGTTGCTAGTGCTCTCTTCGAGCTCCTCGTACGAAAATTGAGGTGGGAGTTGAGAAAGGGACATACTTGCTGAATCAATGTTCCCTCTATCAGCATCATCAAATAGCTTCCGTCGCGAGTGGAATAACCAACAAAATGAAACTCCCAGAAGCACCAGAAGTACTGCTCCAGCTCCACCTGCAAATGCTGATGCGGCCGTTCGCCTGGAGGATTTCGTCGAAGACCCATCACCAGGGGGTGGGGCTGGAACCACGATAACGTCGGGAGGGATTCTAAAGAACCACATCTGAAGGTCATTGTYATCGCTTGCGATTGTTTGCATCGAAGTAGGATTTATGAAGCAAGCTCCCGACCGTGACCCCGTCACATTCCTTTCCACATAGAGGGCGTTCGTGCAACCGCAGTCCYTGTTGCAAMGAATCTYGCAGTCCTCAGGAGRAATGTCAGCTGCTTCAGAGACATTCAAGTACGTGAGWTTCATGTAMGTCCTCCCAGTAACGTTAAGGAACTGGTCCCTGGAGCAATCCGMCGTATTCAGATCTTCTGTGCGTCCACAGGTAAAGTCAGTTGTAGAGTTTAATGGCACAAAACCAACAGGACACGTGCAGTTGTTGGCCCCCGAGCAAATACCGAAGGATCCACATTGAGCGGGAAGTGAGCAATAAGCAGCACCGGCCAATGGGTACAACGTCTCGTTCTGCTCTGGGGAATCAAATGTTTTCAGCACCAAGCCTCCATTCGATTCCAACCTGGCGTAATCCCACGACCTATTGCTGGATCCGCTTGAGATTGAGACGTCGTTGCCTCTGCCGTTGTCCCTTCCATTTACTTGGAGAATCTTGTTCATGTAAATAGAATCCAAAGCGAGGTTCACGAAAGTAGACGAATTATACGGCATAGGCGACGAGGTCCCGTTTAATTTGAAATCTTGAGACAGAGTCACACTAGACGCGTTTATTCGCATGTAGAAGATACCTCCATTCGAAAACTCGGAATTCAACGATGCCGCACTCAGCGGAATACTGGATCTATTGAGAGACTGCCCGTTGACGAGGGTGTCAGTTGGGCTTGAGAAGCTATTCCACTGGCTTACGTTTGAACCCTGATTAATCATGCGGAGGTCACCAGAGTCATCGAGCAACAAGAGGTCAAAATCATAGCCAGTCGACTGGTTCTTCGAGCTCCATATTTCCTGGTCGGGGATGCCCTTGCCTCTGCTGAGAGCTAAGCCGACACCTTTTGTGAATTTAAGAGTGCATATCTGGACATATCACCACATCACGCAWATACCCAAGAATTAGGAGCAGTACAAGAGACTCATCCCTTTCTCATTGGGACTTCCACACCTCTGCGCTCAGAATTCATTAAGCAAGGTTCTAATTCAACGACACAGAAACGGAGACACATCCCGAACAGCTGGTATTACTTCGACACCCAGAGCAGGCCGGAACCAAGAGATGGCGGAGAACAACAGACACTTACCGATATTCCACTGCCAGAATCGGTGGCATTGAAGTTGGCAACCCAGATAGTAACTTTCGAGGAATTGTGCTGCACCACAGCCGCGCACGAAGAAATGGACTGATTTGTGAGCAAGAGATTGAAGGAGAAGTTTCCTTTTGGCGACGTGAGAATCGTGAGATTTGAATTGCCGGGGGTGACAYTCCATGTGCTAAATGKAATATWAGATGGCACTAGTCCCACTGGAGTATCCGGAGCAGCAGTTGGTTGAGCAGCAGTGTGTTGTGCCCTAACCTCAGATTCTTGTCCCAGAAACAAACACAATAAGAGAAACAGCACCTGCAAAGCCATATTGCAGCGTCTACAGTGATCCAATCTCTTCTCGCTCACAATTGGGGACAAGAAAAGCACTTGTGTTGCTTTTGCTGAAAGCCTTACCGACAAAAATAGTGAAACACGATCTCGGTATCTCAAATGATTATTTCTCCCTCGAATAGCAAAAAGATCCTGTGTTCATAACACCTTTAGTGAAGTCTTCAGATCTGCCGATACGTCGAACGACCTAAGAACCGATATGTTACAAACCTATAGTGCAGTTCTCGCACACGCACAGTACTGTTTCTGCAACGCTTCTATACCCCTCAAAGGAGTAGAACTCAAAGAGCGGCAAAAATATCATCCCACCACGCACTCGTTCAAATTAAAACCTAGCTTATCAAGACCACCATTCATCCGAGCAAAATYGAATGCCACTGACGGGCGGAGAACAAGGAAGAGGACAGCAGGATTAGCAGGTTGGACAATGCTCTCCACAAGCCCCTGTTTTCTCCCCTCCACGCGAACCGGGAGTCTTAGTCACCAAAGAGTCAACGTCGACTTCCAAAACCTTCATAGGCCTYCCCTAAAACCCGATTGGCACCGGAAATGAATCGACCACAAAACTCTCCACCAAAATTCCTTAAACATCAAGCCCCAAATTCAATCCCACTCTGTCACGGCCTGTCAACGACGCAATAATCATCTTCTTCTTCTGTTTCTCTCCCGCCTGCGATTGTACAACCCTAACACACTGCCAAGAGCTCCGACTAAACACCCACCCGAAGTGCTGTACTCCTCCAGTGCATACGCATCTCCACCTCCGTGGTCTGACCCGTCTGTCCGGCCCAACAACCACCAACAGGGACACAATCGGTAAGTGCGACCTGCCGACAACAAGCAGGAAAGAAAGAGATGCACGGATCGGAGCCTCTGGAAATCAGTGGGTAAGGAATCTTCGGCGGCGCGGGCGGGCGATACCGTCGCCTTGAAATCGGGCGCTGGCGCTTGACTTTCGCATCCATCGCGTTCCTTCGGTGCTGTTGATGAGCTCGGCAGTCCAGCGGCGGAAAAAGACTCACCAGTCGAGCGGGATGACGACATTCAACAACGACGGCGCTGAGTTTCGTTCTGTCTATTGACGACGTCGTGGAGGCCGGGATATCGTTGGGTTGCGTTTGTTTTCTGTTCGTCCGATTAGGGACGTCGTGGAGTGATATCGTTGGGTTTTGTTTGTTTTTAGATCGGCAGATCCGTGAGGAAGACGGAGATTCGACGACGATGACGTCGACGTTCGTTTTTCGTTTAGCCGATACTACGGAGAAATGGTAGGGAACGACTGACTTGTACAGGAGGTTAATGAAGAAAGAGTCCGGGAATGTGTGTCTCCTGATTTTTCTGCTGGCCTTACTTTTAAATTTTAAATATTATTTTGACTGTGCCATGATTCACTTTCGTCAATTAATAATTGCTTTAGGACCCGGAAGTCCTCGTGATCAGCTGAATGSAGACGAAATTGTTTGCAGGCGTTTGCTTATACATGATAAGGTGGGCACCCCAAAATTGTCACTTTTGGTGCTATTCCTATTTAGTATTGTTATACTGGTCACATTTTCATGTTTTTCTTGTGAGCAATTGGTAAGTTAAAAGGAGGTTGCAATGCATCAAAGAATAGGACATTTGGATATTGTACGCAAAAGTTATGAAGGGTCAAAGATTTTTTCTAGTAGATGTTCTAGAATTGTGTCTGGTCTTCCACATAGGTACATGTTGATTTTGGGGATTGTACAAAGTGATGATGGTGGTTTTGGATTCAATGGTGCACATGGAGGTGCCCACCTTCTGTTGTGGTTGATGTGTATTATTTCTTAACCACTAAAGGACCATTGTTCCTTCGAGGGACAAATGGGATTTAAGGTAGGTGCCTAGAGCCTCAATTTTTCTTCAGATTTTTTGAAATTTTTTTTGAAGATAGAAAAACTGATCAATTTTGTAGGAGTATAATTTTTTTTCAATCAGTGCCTAGAAACAAAAGTTATGCCCAAATAAGCTCAAAAAAAGGGAGAAGGGGCAGCCAAAAAAACAAATTAAATTTTAATTTTAACTTTTTTTAATTTTTTTTCTCATAGATAATACTTTTGCCTACATAGAAAGATTTGATTCAATCCATTTGAATTTGTTATGAGAAAGTTAAGGACAATCTTGCTTTTGGGGCAATCTAAACATCTTTTTGAAATAATAAGTTGTAGTGTTTGTTTTTTAATGCAATTTTTACAATTTTTCAAAAAAAGAAGTTCCACATGGTTTAGTTTGCTTGCTAGAACAATCTCACCTTTGGGATTAGTGCGTTTTAATTCCATCTTGAAGATATTAATAATTTAGATTTTTCTTCTATCTTGTACCTATTTCCACTTAACAATTTTCTTAAGACTAAAATTTATTCTTTTTTCATTTTTTTTCATTTTTTCCTAGACTCTCAACTCAATTCTCCACCATAAATATTTTTATCTCAAAACTCTGTAGGGCAAAAAATTAAAGTTAAGAAGGTTCAAAGTCAGATAATCTAGTCCTGTAGTGTGCTCAAAAACTTGTTTTTTTCACTTTAAACGCAACTATCTTGCAATCTGTGCGGTCAAAATTTCTAAATTCTTTACCATATATTTCCATACTAGTTAGGTGTAAGATCCTATGGTTAAATGTGGAAAAAAAATAATTTTCAAATATTTTTACTCTTTGCTATAAAAATGGCAATTCTGAGTGTTTTTTTTGCAGAAAAAGGCCTTGATCCTTCAGGTGTTAAAATATATAGTGGCTGCCACAAGTATACATACATTTCAAAAATTACCATAACTAACATATTTTTAGACTTGTTGAAGTACAAGTATTAGATTTGCATAAAATGTTTTTTCATACTTTTCAAACTTTTCAAACCTATTAATGAGAAAAAAATTTATGCAAATAATTATTTCTTGAGATKTTTTTAGTAAATGGAATGAAAATTCTTCTAAAAAATTCTAGTCAGACTTTCATGAATTTAAAAAAAATTCTACATGAAATATCACTGACTAAAATGTGACTCCAAATCTTTGTATTTCTTATGCTTCACTACATAACAATTTCAAAATTTGTATGAAAATAATACAAATATTTTATACACTTTTCGACTTTGCCACAATTTTTGGAGATTTTCATTGTGAATCATAAAAAATATACCTACATTATAAAAACTCACTAGTAAGTTAGACTAAATTATTAAAGGATCAAAGAATTTTTACGTGTTTTTGAAAGTTATTTAATTTAAGTATGTTACTAACTTGTAAAATCTTTAGTTCCTTAATTAGCTACAACAATCTGTGAGTGCACAAAGCATTTTGAGAACCATTCATTTGTTATTTGTATATCAGAGTTTAATTTTGTTTCTTGTTGGTCATACAACCTACTCCTTGAATTGCAAGTGGGTCAAAGCAAATACTTCTATTGTGCCTATTTTCTATTATTATAATTATTTAATTTGCATATACTCTTGTTGGGAAGTAAAAATAGGTTCCTACACATCAAACAATTCAACATTTGGATACATGATGCAAAAATTGTAAAGGGTCAAAGTTTTTTTTGTGGACGTTCGAAAATCATTTATCTTGTTTTAGCACTTGGCCTCACTATAATAGTGGCTCTTACAAGTATTCAAGCATTTCAAAAAATCCCTTAACTCCTAAAGTTCCAAAGCCATTTTCTGTCAAAACCACTCAAAACTGCCAAAATTGTTATGTTCATCCAAAGAAACAAAACAAATATATTTTTTAGAATCTAATCATAAGATCTTGTAGTAAACTTGTCTTAGATCAATCATGTGGTAAAATTCGTGATGTTCCGCCATAGAAATTGAAAGATACTAGCATTCAAAGTGGAAGAAAAAGTTTTTTTTTCATGAAGATGCTCAAATTGCCCGCAAAATAAGAAGCTTTCTAACTTTCACATCACTAATTCAAATGGAATGAATCAAAGCTTCCCATTCCTACAAAAATAATCTATGAGGAAAAAATTCCAATAAAAGAATTTCACTTTTTTGTGGATTTTTTTGCTACCCGATCTCACCCGATTTGAGGTTATTGTGGCATAACTTTTGCTCCCGGGCACCAATTGAAATAAAAATTATTTTTCCAGAAAGCTAATGAGTTTTTCTATGTTATGACCAAGTTTCAAAAAAAAAATTGCCTCGTAGGGTCAACGGGACTTCAAGGGTTAAATAATTAAGAAATTAGATTTCTCCAATAGATTTTGGTAATGTTGTGATATAAGTAATACACTTGCACAATTTTTTTTATAAAATTTAAGTACTTGAAAAATAATTTAATCAAAAATATTAGAGAAAAGACTCTCTAAATACAAATACATTTTTTCAAGATCTTTAGGAAGTGAATGAGATTTTTATTTGAAATTTTTTTTGGAGTTTTTTTGGTAAAAATATAATAAACATTAAAATTATTGAGTGAAATATCATTAACTAAAATATTACTCCAAATTTTTAAGTTTCTTACATTTCACTTCAAAAATTCTCCCCAAAATCATAAAAAATAATATGTAAGCATTTTACAAATTTTTCTAATTATTGAATCATTGAAAAAAAAATGTTTTAGGTTTGGACTAAATAATTGAAAAAAATTAATTGACCTTATTAATTTTATTATTTTTTTGTACTGTTTTATGCGAGCGTGTTATTTGTACTGCAACATATTCAAATTTTGTATAAAATTTCTAATTCCTCAATTAGCTATAGCAATTATTGTAAGTGTACAAAACATTTTGAAAACCACTATATATCAAAGTTTAGTTTGTTTTTTCTTGGTGGTCACATGACTTGCTCCTTGTATTGCAAGTAGGTTAGAACAATCATCCAACACGTGGACATCCATCTACAATATACATACTTTTGTTCATAATAACATCTAACATTTGTAAACTTCATCCAAATTTTTTGTAGATTTTGTATGTCTATTGGAGATGTTTTTGGTGATTTTATTTTTAAAAAGTCATTTTTTCTAGTGTATTGATAGCCATTGCCAAAATGAGGTAAGATTTTGCCAACAATTCAACAATTAATAAAAGCTCATATATATCACCATGTGAGTAATACCCTTTACCCCAAACTTTCTTTGTCATCTAAGAGAGAAATTTAATATGAAATTTTTATTTCTCATTCCATTGATCTATCCATTCTAAGAAGCTTATATGACTTATCATGTCTCCAAGATTGAATCTTGGGATCGAAATGGCTTACATTCACACAAAAGTGAACAAGATTATGCTTGGTGGCTTGAAGCGTGCATAATATGCCAATATGGCACATATAGTTAATATATGGTACTCCGCATTTCACAAAGAAGGGACATAGCCATCTACAAGTCTTCATTGTAAGTAGTTATATAATTGAATTTAGAAGCATAACTATTTTGAACCTATAATGTGTAAAACACATATAAGAAATTGTAAATCTCACCCAATCCTTCAAGTTGTACAACCTTCATCCACAAATGAAAAGAGATTTTGAAGTTTCAATCTAAGAAAGCCAGTGAAGACGTGGGCAACTTCCGATGACTGATTTCTTTTCTGGTGTCACTTGATTTACAACTCAAGATACAACATTAGAATTGCAACCTGCAATTTAAATTTTCCTCGGCATTTACAGTATCAAGCACTCTGACGGAGCTGCCAAGTCAACCGCCCAAGACTGTTTCGAAGGGACAATCTCATGGCRTAGACCCTTAAAACTCATCAGATGGACATCAGAGATKWWCGCAATTCAGTGCTAGAGTAACTGCAGTAGTTTTCGAAAACGAAAATCACGTGAAAAGATCAATTTAGACTGGGATTGCAACTTGAGTGAAGAGTCCCAGCGAGTCCTATACAGAACCCGCTCAAGTAGACAAATCACCACCGGGAAATAATAACACTCAGTAACTCCAAAAAATGATGGCCTAATTGTATTTTGATGAATAAAGTTGTACATGATAAAAAGTCAAGGGCATACAATGCTATACAATTGTCCAAAGCTGCTCAGTAGAAGTATCAGTGTATCGCACTTTTTGAGAAGCTGAGAAACCACAGGCTCTCAGATATCCACCTACAGCCAAAGCTGCAAAGTCGCTCAGGAGAAGAGCACGTCGACTGGCGAGAGCTCGGACACCCCACTGGGTGGCGCTACCTTCAAGTTTCACCTGCAATAACAAAGTCTAAGACCTCCCAGCAAAACCATACTCCTGCATTCAAAATGAAGGACCGAGGGACTCACATAGAATGTGTGGCGAAAACGAGCTTAAAGAAAAACTTTGGCTAATATGATCAAAATCCTTCCCTTAATATTTGCAGAAATTTTTTGCGGCCTGTCTAATGAATCTACATAGGAATGAGTACCTCATAACAAACTGCAGAGACGGACAACGACCAGTTTGATAATGAGTTACAAGCGATTAGCTTACCCTTAGTTTGCCTCCTGGTTTGTTTGCTGAGAATTGCACAGGTTCAACACTTGCCTTCAGAGCATAACCTTTATCCACGAACACTCGCAACAGCTTCTTTACGCCGTCCGTTGCCTGTGGACTTGCCATAATTCTGATTTAAACTCCGGGTCCTTCCACATTAAAAGTGGATCATCTTGCGATACTGCATCTAGAAAGCATGATGGTATAAAAAAAATTCTAAGAAATGCAAGGAAATCGAATGAGCGAAGCAGAACTAAAATGCAATTCGGACGGACATGAGGGTCCCTCGAGAGATTCAGCTAACCAAAAGTATGTCTCAAAAAGATTAAAGAAAAAGATAAGTGAGACAAACTTGTGTTAAAWGAAAGATYAAGTCGCAAAGATAATCAAAGAGAGAAAGCTCACGGCTAAAAAGTCCGATGAAGCTGGAGTAGGAGCATCAAACACTTCGTCCTCAAATCCATCCACAAGCTTCTCATACAGCAAGTCCCCTGCCTTATTTACGAAGGCTGCTGGTAGAGTAGCGTTGTCTCTCAACCGCTCGTCTCTTCTCACGGTGCGAGACTCCCCATCTGACCCCACACTCTCCTACAAAGAGACAAATATGTAGCACCGATAAGTGAGAATACGATTGGATTCTATTACTCGAGTACTGGGCGTCACTGAAAGAATTACACATAGATGGTACCTCCAATGAATCGAATGCTGATTTCATTCAGTAGGTTCATTGTCGCAGCCAGAATAAATAAAAATACTAGCATATGATGTTGGGCAGAAGATGAATTACCTGAAAAATCACTTGCCCGGTCTTTATTTCATTTGAGATTGCAGCAAACTGTGAGAAGCTAATGAAATCAAAATACAACTGCAAAACACACTTGTGACGTAAGATGGTTGCCATGGTCTAAAAGATCGTAGCTACTGCAGTGCACGTTCCCATATCAAGAGTCTTTGATAACTACTGGTATCGCATATTTGTACGGAGATTGAGCACAGAAGAAGCGGACCATGAGAAGCCCATTTCTAGCAACAGAAAGAGAAGAACAATACTGGCACATTTCTATACGTGAAATGCAAAAGAGGCCTCCAGAAACTTCGCACGAGAGGAAAGGACACCAGCAGTTTAGAACATTAATTAGTAAGCAAATAATAAATGTGAAACGTAACATGTCCAGTGATTGCTACATTGAAAATTGAAGACCCTCTCCTCATCCAGTATGCGGTTGAGGAATTCGAGGGGTGGAAGCCAGTAAGGAGAATGAAGAGGAGGATGACGGACCGAAAGAGAGAGGAAAGAGGGCACAAACAGGGTCAGTGAGATCTCCATATTTCACTCGAAGAGGCCGACATTGTAATGTGTAAGGCTCCACTTCGCTCTGTCGCAGCTTCCAAAACTAAAGTCACACAGAAGATCAGCGTTCGGAGAGACGTGCTGTTCACCCTCCTTCGTACTGCCGGCTTTCTTGATCATGATTTGAATTTTTGCAGGAGCTCTGGCGCTTTTAATTTGTGAGAGGAGAGGCCGCGGAGTTTGTGTAGGGAGCTTGAAGATTTTGGTTTAGAGTCCGATTGTCCGATTGCAGAATGGACTCGGATGAACTGGGAAAAGGCAGTGAGCCGAAGTTGCCCGAGCTGAAGCTAGGTACGAAACGGCTTCTTCATGCCAGTAGTTTTTTTTGAAAGAGTTGACATATGTCCTAWCAATTGGTCCAAWATTGAATTAGAATTCAGCGTCTCAGACATGCGATTGGATTTCTGCTCAGTCCCTGGATGGATGCTGGTGAATAACAGCGTCTAAATTACTTAGATTTGTTCTGTGAGTAATGTACGCAGATGCAAAGCAAGCGCAGGGGTTCATTTCTCTCTTTCGCAAGCTTCCCGAGGTATGGATTAACTGTGGCCTTCATCCTGTTCTGAGACTGGATGATACAAGTTCTTTCATCAATTGTATGTAATCAGCTGCGACTAGTTTGAGTCTTTGAGCATCCATTATGAAAGGATAATCTTACAGGAGAGGAGGTCGACTTTCTGTCAAGGGACCCTAGGGATCTYAAGTACAGACCTTCTCGTGTCCTAGATGCCTACTGCACCGAGGGTATTCAAATGATTATCTCAGTTTTTGTATTTTCTTCTAGTCGTGGTGAAAGCGCATTTGTGGTCTCTAGWCTCTTGTTTGGCAATGTGCGCCAGAATTTCAGCTCGTTTGTTGTGCGTGAGTTAGTTTGTTAACTGCCAGGCTGATGCTTGCAGAATGAGCAAGCTGTGCGCTTCTTTGACCGCAAGGTAAGAGCAGAATTGGACCCCACAATTCCTTAACTTGTGATRTATATCAGTACAAGTTCGTGTTGGTGAGACTTCTCAGTAGCCCTTAGTGTTTTGTTTTACTTACTAAGTTGCAGTCTTTTGCTTTTCATTKCTTCTTCCATAGCGGCATCATCCTTAATATGCGTGCCTTTTGATTCCCATTGATAGCACTGGTCCTCCATTCCATTCTCGGCAAGTGGATCTAATATCACTTGGTGTATTCTTTAACCACAGGATTATTACACTGCTCATGGCGATAATGCAACCTTCATAGCCAAGACTTACTACAAGACGCTCACGGTGCTCAGGCAGCTTGGCAGTGGAGCTGATACACTACCTGGATTAACCATCAATAGAAGCATGTTTGAGACCATCGTGAGAGATTTGTTGCTTGAAAGAACTGACTGCACAGTTGAGCTTTATGAGGGCACCGGATCAAAGTGGCAACTTGTGAAAAGCGGAACTCCTGGCAAGCTTGGTAGTTTTGAGGAGATCCTTTTTGCAAGCAGTGAGATGCAGGTATAATGAGACAACTGCGTTTGACTTTGTAATGTCTGCGTAAGCTCTTAACAAACTTGACAATTTTAAGAGGCATGCATTTCGTTTAAGCATCAGAAATTCCTGACTTCTCTAACGTTCCGTTATTTGAAGTCATCATTGGTGTCGCTTTGCTGATAACCTTCTGAATCGCAGGACACTCCTGTAGTCATGGCTGTAAATGTTACTACACGAGAGAATGAGCGGTGCGTTGGCTTAGCTTTCGTGGACATGACGAACAGGCAAATTGGTATGACGGAATTCTTAGATGATGAYCTTTTTACGAGTTTGGAGTCAGCCATGGTAGCTTTGAGCTGCCGTGAATGTATTGTACCCCAGCCAACGGCTGTCAAGTCTCCAGATGACCGTAAACTCCGTGATGTCATGGCACGCTGCAATGTTTTAGTCACTGAAAAGAAAAAAACTGATTTCAGGTACACTTCCCTCTCGGAGTCAATGACTTCCCGGTCATTAAGAGAAACTATTTTTCTATCCTTGAATTCATGTGGAAATCTTTCAGTGTGTCAGATGGTTACTTTGTAGAAGTTGATTATTGACCCGRTCCTCGACTTGTGCAGGGCGCGAGATGTAGAACAAGATCTRGCGCGCYTAGTGAAAGGTCCTCCTGAGCAACATAAAGAACTGGTGGCAGCATCTGATGCAGCGGCTGCTGCTCTAGCTGCACTTCTCATTTACACAGAGCTACTGTCTGATGACACCAACTATGGGAAGTACATTATTCAACCGTACAGCTTGGACCTGTATATGCGATTGGACGCAGCAGCTTTACGAGCTCTTAATGTCACTGAGAGCAAAACGGATGCCAACAAGAATTTTAGTCTGTTTGGTTTGATGAACCGGACGTGTACGCAAGGGATGGGAAAAAGATTGCTGAACCGGTGGTTGAAGCAGCCCCTCGTGGATGTTGCTGAGATAACTAGAAGGCTGGACATGGTACAAGTTTTTGTTGAGGGTCTGGAATTGAGACAGGATTTGCGGTCGCACCTGCGGCGGATGCCTGACATCGAACGCTTAGTTAGTAGGATTGAGAAGCGCAAAGCTGGATTGCAAGATGTTGTGAGACTTTACCAGGTACATTGGCTGATTTCATCTTTGTGTCGTCCAGCTTAATTTGAATCTCGCTTTTTGTAATGTAGGTGAACATGTGATTTTTTAGATGTGAGATTCTCGGTGTCTCAATGTTGGGGTGGTACGATAGCTAACMATACACTTCGATCACCAAAGCCGATGTTTTGAAGTTTGATTGAAGAACCTTCCATTCTGAAATATCACAACTTTTCTGACTTACCCTTGCAGGCTAGTTTGCGCTTGCCTTTGATCAAAGCTTGCCTGTCCAAGTATGATGGAGAATTTTCTGAATATTTTCAAGAGAGGTTTGTCAGCCATCTTGAAGAATGGACACAGCCGGATCACTTGGGGAAATTTGATGGATTAGTAGAGGCAGCTGTYGATCTTGATTCGCTTCAAAATGGTGAGTACATAATTGCTGCAGATTACGATAATAGTCTTCAAGAGCTCAAGACAGAACGTGACAATGTGGAGAAGCAGATACTCAAAGTACACCAACAGGCAGCGGATGACCTGGGACTTCCTGCAGAGAAGTCACTGAAGTTGGACAAGACTACCCAGTATGGACATGTATTTAGGATAACCAAGAAGGAAGAACCGAAGGTCAGGAAAAAATTGAACAGTCAATACATCACCTTAGAAACTAGGAAAGATGGTATAAAGTTCACAAATGCAAAATTGCGAAGATTGAGCGAACAGTATTCTAAACTGACAGACGAGTACTCTAGTACACAGAGGGGGCTTGTCGCAAAGGTTGTGGATGTTGCAGCAACGTTTGTTGAGGTAAGMTCTCCTGTTCGTTTTCTGATTGCTGGGGATTTTCTTCTGCGTCTTGAAGCTCTCAAAATGAACTCTGAAACCTACTACTCTTAAGTCCATTTTAAATTCCTTGTTTCGTGTGATTTATTGAAGGATACTTCTATTCCCATGCAGGTTTTCTCAGGAGTCGCAGTCCTTCTGGCTGAAATGGATGTATTGCTGAGCTTCGCTGACTTATCTTGTTCCTGTCCCACTCCTTACGTCAGGCCCTCAATCACTTCCGCCGTAAGCACCTATATTACTCTTTTGTATGTTGAAGGGTGCATAGTTCTCTCTCATCATAGTACAAAGTCCTAAAGCTCACTCAAACTTAAAGTTTGTGGTTCATGTGCTGAATAAGTGATTTTGAAAGCGTTACTTGCATTCTTTGCCTTTTAATCGGCAATTTTAGATGAAGCATCATAAGGTTTCTGCACGTTGATATTAGGATGAAGGAGATATAATCTTGGAAGGAAGTCGACACCCCTGTGTGGAAGCTCAGGACGACGTCAGTTTTATTTCGAACGATTGTCGACTGGTATAGTGACGCGGAGATCATACTCTTCTCTTTCAACATGGAATTTGATTGTCGGTCGTTGAACCAAAGTTCGAGAGGATCCAGCATGTTATTTTTTCAAGAAGTAGTTAGGGTTAACTTTCGCATCACTAATCCAATTGAAATTAATCAAGTCTTTTCATACAAAAGAAATTATAATCTAAAAAAAATTATAATCTATAAAGAACAAATTTTATTAATTTTAATTATTGGGTGCCATTACTATTGCTCCTAAGAATTGATTGAAATAAAAATTATATTCCCCTCCAAATAAATTGTTTTCCTATCTTGAAAAAAAATTCAAAAAAATCATGCTGAAAATTGAGGTTATAGGAACCTCCCTAAACCTTCAAATGTTCCTCAGGGGGACACTTGGGATTTCAAGGATTAAATTTCATGGTTTTACAAAAAAAAATTGAAATTTTTCTGAAATGAAGGAGGTCCATGATTTGATTGAATGGCCCTAAAGTCCAAATGCCATGTTTTTGTCATAAAACATTCAAAATTGCCATATTCTATACTAAAAATAAATCTTTTATACAATTTGTAATTTGGCATATTCAACTACAAGATCTTGCACTAGATTATGAAAATGTCTTGAAGAAATTTTAGAAACTTTGACTACATCACTCACAAGATATAAGCATTTAAAGGGAAGAAAACAAGTTTTTTGCTTTTTAACTTGACTAGATGTTTTCGCTTAAAATTTCTGTAGTACTCGTTGTGAATTAAAAAAATATATATTGAATAATTGAGTTGAAAGTTTGGGAAATTAAGAATTAAAGAGAACATTATTTTCATTCTTTAAAATCTTGTTAAGTCAAAGTAGATACAAGATAGAAGGCAAAACAAAATTGTTGATACTCTAAAATGGAATTGAAATATACTAAACCCAAAGGTGAGGTTGTTTTAGAAAGAGAACTAAATAGTGTGCAACATCTTATTATGAAAAATCGTTAAAATGGAATTCAAATACGGATCCAATACATTATTTTCTAAAGAATTTGCTAAGTTAGCCCACAAAACAAGAAACTTTATAATTTTCACATCACTAATCTAAATGAAATGAATAAAATCTTTCCACATAAAAATATATTATCTATAGAATACTTTAAAAATTCAATTATTTCAAGTTTCTTTGGTGTAMGTGCTCACTATCACGTGTTGTGATTTAACTTTTGCTCTTGGGCACCGATTGAAATAAAAAAACTATTTTCCAAAATCTAATCAAATCTCCTATCTTGAAAAAAAATCAACAAACATTCCCAAAAATTGAGACCATAGGCATCTATCCGACCTTCCAAGAGGCCCTCGGAAAATATTTTCAATCTTCTATTGTGGTTAGGGATATTTTATCTCTCTCATGTTGACAATGATGTACATCTCATCATCATATGAAAAAAAGTTTAAGGTTAAAAATATTGTGTTGTTGCATTGAATTCTTGCATATTTTTCCTTCAAATACAACAAGGGTGATTGCAAGAAACACTTGTCCTTTTTTTTGTCCCCTTGACCTTTACCAAGTAGTTGTTTGCTCATAAATTTTACATATTTTGTTTGTTTGACTATAAATTTATATTGAAGGTGCACACAAAAGTTTTACATGTTGTGTAATTTTTTCAATTTTTTTAAAATTATTTTACTATTTTTAAACTGCCCCCAATTGGGTGTCTACCTTGGCCATTTTGGGGGGTTTTAGTCCTATTTTTTACCCAAAAAAGAAAATTTTGAGCTGTAAATTGGCATGCATGGTCCTCTAGTATAGTTACACAAGTCCAGCAGAGATTTTTTGAAAATACTAAATTGTCCAACTTCCACATGTGCTCAAAGTGCACTACCAAGGTACACTTGTACAGAACACAAAATATTTTTTGTAGAAGATGAAATTTATTGGAGAAGAATCATATTTAACTTAGGAAAAATGAGTTTTTTTGTTTTGTTTTTTTGAATTTTTTTACTATTTTTAAAAAAGAAAAGAAAAAAGTATCTATTTTCATTGTATTTTCCATTGTCCTTTTTTTGTGCATAACTTTTAGAGGTAAATTTTCTTAGGTCTGAATTTTAGGAGACATAATATTCTCATTGATCTTCAAATTATCCTTATTTTATTTTATTTAAGAAAAAATTATTCCAAAAGTCACAAGACTCATGAAAATAGGCCATTTTGAGACAAAACCGGTAAGTGTTTCTTGCAACGACCCTCAAGCAAAATAATTAAATAATTAAACAAAAAATTTAACCTCTAAAGCCCAAGGCCATTTGAGAACTTCTTTGAGTTTGCTCTATATTACACAAAAAATCAAAGTTTTGATATGTTTCATCAATTTTGTAATTGTAACTA
>VACF01000394.1:0-67362 GCA_006891605.1 Pleurozium schreberi | reverse complement strand
AAAGCAAGTCTTGAGAATGATTGGATCTTGCAATTATAAGTTAATACTTTTTCCTCCATCCATTCAAAGACCATACATAAAGGTCAATTTAAGGACCATGTCATGGCCATTTGAGAGCTAATTATAGACTGAGGCAATTTTAAATGCCCAAGTGGATTTCTAGCCTCCTACCTTAAGATAAAAGCATCTAAATGCAACACTTATTTAAGATTGGTAGATCTTGAGGGTAGCTACAAATTAAATCAAATGATGTGTGTTTGTTAATCCCTAAATGGTTTTGACTATGATTTCACCAAAAACGCTCCAAACTGCCATTTCTAATACAAGTACCAAATTTTAGAAAAAAAAACATTTCTTGACACATGTAACCGTAGGATCTTGTAGTACCTTGGTTTGAAAAGATGAGGGTCAATTTCAGAATTTTCCATCATGTAGATTGCAAGATATTAGCGTTTAAATTGGCAAAAATCATTTTTTTGGCCCTGTAAATAAACGGGCAGCTGCACTTCACAAGGTCACATTTGAATGAATAAATGTCTAAAAGGGTGGTTACACTTTGGATTCATTCTTCAAGGCAAGTTCGTTACATGCTTGGAAAATTTCTAATCATTTGAAAATGTACAACATATAGGAAAAAATAGTAAGTAGAAAGAAGTAGAAAATGACTTAGAATACTAAATTGTAAACAATTTATTTATGGAATTGAAAAATGCCAATATGAATAGTTAAAATGTTGTCTAAAACAATTTATACCTATTGTTTTTATTTTTCTCCAAAAGTATAATAAATCGAATTAAATAATGGATTTCAAATTTTTTTTGTAGAGTAGAAATTCTATAACTATCTATAAACTATCCCAAACTAAAAAATCTCATAACTTTTGACTTGATGATCATAATAGAATAATTCAAAGCTTTCCACTTAGATCTAAATCTAAATAACCAATTTCAAATTTTTATTTTTTTAAAAAGTAATTTTTAAAGAGATTTTTTTTGTTGCCCGGACTGCTTGCCGAGCAATGAAAACAACATATCATACAACAACTTTTTAATTCTGTAGTCAAAAGTTATGAAAATTGTTGGGCCTTAAAGCTACTAACTCTTCGGGCACATGTTTGGTGAAAATTTCAAAGAAAAATAATAAATACTCCATTCGTAATGAGCTACCCGAAATCGCTATATTGCCAAAAAAATGCATTTTGAGCATGTAGGGGTTAAGAAATGATTTAGAAAACCAATACAATTGGTTTTGTATTTTTTCAAGCTTGTATGAATATAATACAAATTTTTGAAAACAAGTGCATAGATGCACCTACCGTGGACACTAGACTAACACCAAAGTCGGCAAGGAAAAACCCAAAAGCCCACATACTGTAAGCTTGCAATGGATCTTGGGCGGTTGATTGGCCACTTCTTAAAAGAATGACAACTTTTTGGAATCCCACCTATCTACTTTGGAACCCCACATGTCTATTGTGGATCTACTTGCGCTGGGATTTAGGGGTGGATGAACGAATCCTATTACATTTGGATGCAACCATCATACGTGTAGGTCAGATTCAACACCTTGTAAGATAGACATCTCCAATAAAAATTTCAAGTTAACTTATTTCAAGCAAACAATATGGGATATGTCCATATCTTGTATCTAGTATCTTTATTGTACCAAATCCGTATGAGTATTCCATATATTGTATATGTATCTATATTGTACCATGTATTGTACCATATTTGATATGCCATATATGTACAGTATCTATATTTTTTATTTGATATCTCTCATTATTTTCTTGGGGGGGTTGGTTCAATTTTCAAGAATAGTAAGTTTGCATCTTTTCAGTGGATAATATATTTTACCTAAATTGATGGCTAACTATTTTTTACGAATGAAAGAGAGGATTGGAACATGCCACTGAAATACTTTAGGATGATTGCAAGAGACATTTCATGTTTTGGGCTCAAGAACGCATTATTTGGCTAGAGGACTGGCAATACTAAGTTGTACTACTAGAACTATGCATCAGTGGCGCGCCTGCAAATCTAAACCCTCAATTCAAGGCGCATGTAGATCAAAACCGTTGATTTAGTATTATGCAATACTATAGACTATTGGTCTATTGCGGAGTACTACAAAACACTAGTAGAAAAACATGTCCTAAATGATTATCTTCAATGACTCAATTGTATTCATTGCGAGCAATTTTTAGTCATTTAGGAAAGTCATTTATAGCTTGTTTTCTACTAGGTCATTTAAAGCCACAAGGAGAAAAAAATAGCAAAAAAGGGGTCCGTTGATGTTTTCATTTTTAATAATAATAATAATTTTTTAAATCCATATAAAAGCCATTTTGCTAGACAAGATTGTGCTCACATTGCACCAAACAATTCATATAGGAAAAAATTTCCCTTTTCGTAGCCTTTGCGCAAAGGAAGGTCACTTTGACCCCATGTGCGCAATAGACATGTTATTTTCTTAAAAACTCATTGTTAATCCTTGCAATGTTAGTATACCTCCAATGTGTCCAATTTGTGGCTTCAAATTCACTCTTTTAAGTTAGAAATAGGACTAAACCCCCCAAGATGACCAATATAGACATCCAATCAGGAGCAAGTTAAAAATAATAAACTAATTTTTAAAAACTTGAAAAAATTACTCAATGTTTGCAACTACCTCATGTACCTCCATTCCAAGTTTCATTCTAAACAAAAAAAGTAGTGCAAAAGTTATGAGCAAAAAACCACTCGTTTAAGGGCAAGGGGACAAAAAATAGGATAAGTGTTTCTTGCAATCACACTTTACTGAAACAAAAATGGTTTGTCGAGAGTGTAGAGAAGGTAGGAAGGATAGTTGGTTAGATTTGATATAGATTGTATATGGGCAATAGTTGGAGTTGGTGGCTCTTATAGGATTATCTCGTATAAATCCCGTAGGGAAGAGGACCAAGTTGGCCCTTGTAAATAGCTTGATACACTATTTCTCTTCAAACCTTTAAATACAATATAATGAAAGGAACAAAAAGCCATGGACGAACGCCATTGTCTCCATCTTGTAGAAACTACAAAATTACCCTAATGATGCCATAGATATTTAGGGGGCCACAAACCAACCACATAATCTGATTAAGAAGTTGAACATATTAATTGTCTTCTTTAGTTGGCAATAAGGGTAGGAGAAGATCAACAACTTATTATTGTTGATTAAAAAGACAGGTGGAATAAATAGAGGTAGAAAAAGGTAAAATTATGCATTTTTTTTGCTACCATGGCCAGATGATGTAAACAACACTTATCAAGACTTCAATATTGGCCTCTTATTTGATAATCCCTAAAGTCCTATTGTTCCTTCATGGGAAAAATTAAAGTTTAGAGAACCCCCAATGATCTCAATTTCTTTTGCAATTTTGAAAAAAAACTTAGGATAGAAAAGCGCATTTTTTTTTTGTGAAACTGTAATTTCCATTTCAATTGAAGCCTCAAAACAAAAGTTATACTACCTCTGTCTTGAAATAAATCCAGGTCTTCTTGGAAATGGCTAAATTAGCACATGAGTTGTTTCCATTTTTAGGAGATTTTGTAGTTATTGTAGATTCTATTAAGCCCCGTTAGGTGTGAAAGAATGGAAGTCAAGAATCAAGTTGTGCATGTTGAAAACAAGCAGTGAAATCAAAATTGTTTTGCCCTGTTTGGAACTGCTCCAGTGGTATTGATTTTTGTCATTCTCTAAGCAATGTTGGTGGAGTGACATCCATTAACATCCTTTCTATTCAATTACAACAATGTCTTGTGATTCAACTCCAAAAAATTCTCAACAAGAGATTTATTAGTAGCAATTTTTGTATAATTTTGGGTTGAATTCTTTGCCTTTGGTTGGCTAGAGGGTTGCATTTTGATTCCGTTTGCAATGAACGAATTGCTATATAGCCTTTGGAGGGTAGAACTGTAGATTCTTTTGCTTCAGGGAACTCAATCTAGCCTTAGTTGTTCTTCATCAAGTTGTGGAGAGCCAATTTTGAATTTAATTTAGGACAAGTATATTTAGAAACCCCAAATTTATTTCAAGACGGAGGGAGTACCACACTAAGCTCAAATTGGCTAAGCCTGGGCAACAATAAATAAACGTTTGAAATAATTTTTTTCCTCATAGATTGCACTTTTGTCTATTTAGAAAGATTTGATTCATTCCATTTGAATTAGTATGTGAAAGTTATGGAGCTTTTGTTGTGTGAGCACTCAATGCATCTTCTTGAAAAAGTAACTTATTGCGATCGTTTTTTTAATGCACCTCCAACAACAATGATTTCAAATTTTAATTACATACCAATAAAAATTAGGTAATAGTAGCGTTTTCCACAATACTCATAATTTTTTTGGGTGTACTGTATAATTAGAAAAACAATTTAAAAAAAATATAAAAAAATATGTTTAATGTATAAGCCTTTAAGAAGAAGGTACCCTAGGAAGGAGAAGTGTAGAAAAATTTTCTAAGTAGGAGAACTAGAAAAGTGCAAAATTACATGAAAAGTAGTGTTTTAACGTTTTAATTTGTCAAAAATAGGAAATTTTTTTTTCAAAGAAACTAAAAATTGGACATTTGTAAAGACTTTTTTGTGAAGATGTTGTACCAAAAGAATGATCTTCAAACCATTTTCAATGTTCAAAATTGTGCGCGCACCAGAGCCCTCTTTGCATGAACGTAGAAGACATAAAATAATGTTTTTGTAAATTTCCTTTGGTGGATTCATGCATTCCTAGTGAAGGAATAGACCACAAAAATTTCAGCTCTAGATCATTAATTTTGGATACTCCCCAGTACTAAAAAACCCTAAACCGCAAAGTGTGACAAATTAGATAAATTCAAATTTAAATACAAAATGATTTTTAAAAAATTCTGAAAAATAAAGGATCTGGATAGAATCAAGTTAGTCATCTCCAATAAAAATTTTACATTATTTAATTGGATTCATGCTTCAAAAGTTATAGCACATGACAACTCTGTCATTCCAATTGTGACGCAAAATAGTACTAGTCTTTCTTGCAATCACCCTAAAATGCTTTTTTGAGTTTTGTAAATATTTTAATCTTTCAACCTAAATAGTTTCATGCTTTTGAATCAATAAATTTTAATTAATTCTAGATAGGTAGGTAGAAAGGTAGGTAGACAAATAGGTAGATAGGTAGGTGGATATGAATATAGTAATGGCAATTGTTCTTAATTATGGCAACAAAATGAATCATACTACTATGATAATTTTTTAAAGAGCTATTGGCATTTTTATTAGCATAGTTACAAATAATAGAAGGCTAAGATTGCATATACACAATATTAGAATGCAAGCATGTAGATTTTATTGACTAGGATAAAAGCAACTAAAATTGTTTAAATGAGCATTATTTTGAGCGTAATTCCTGTTAATAGATAACCTAAGTTAGTTTTTTAACTACTTTAGAATCAAAACTAAATTAGATTCTAGAATCATTTTGCAAGAAATTTTTGGGCACATTATGAATGAGTTATAGAATAAGTTATAGAATGTTAGAATTAGTCAAAACACTAATAATAGTTGTATTTGAATTGATCCAAGATTCTTATGAATAGAAGTCATATAATATAAGGCTGCAATTAGATACAATTACCTTTAGTCCTAAAAGTCCTTAGTAGAAAAGGCAGATGTAGATTTGGAGCTTTTCAAGCAAATATCAATTATGACATGGAAAGAATCTAGACAACAAATCTTCATTAATTTTTTGCAAGTCAATTTTCTTTGTCGCCGGCCATCCATACATGAGCCTCATTCAATAACTAAGAAGCACCAACTCAAGTGTCCACACTAATCACATTAATGAAGAACAAACAAAAATTGTTCTTTCAACATACATGAATGTGCTATGTCCATCTTTAATTTTTTTGTTTTGCCCGCAACATTAAGCTCATGAAAACATTCTTAGTCCAATTTRTTGATGGTGGCTCTCTTAGAAGATTCAAGTTCTATGAGAAAACACCTCGGGTGGGTCACTTAGTGCATTTTAAAAACTACGTACGGCTTAATATAGATAGGATTTTATTCTTTGGACATAAAATTTATAAAAAACTTACAAATAAATTAGAGAACATTGAAAAGGGACAAATCCATTATAATGAAGGTAGATAGCCTGTAAATCTAGTCCCTTAAGATTTCTTACATGTAACTAAGGGGCTGAAGTTTAGGATTCGAAGTATTGTATTTAGTATACCATGTTGTACAGACTACTGATGTAAGGATAGTTCTTGCTGATCCTAAGCTGTGTTTTGTACTTCTGCAAACTATGGGGTGTTCCTCTCTTCTATTCTTGTACAAATGTTTTGGTATGAGGTTAAAATTGATTTGGACCTCGAACTCCAAAGACCACAAATTTTTTGTAACATCTTATCCTCCATCTCATATGCTGAATTCTTGATCATATGAAATCTAGCAGATGTTGTTTATGTTTGGTGGACTTTCAGGTGAACAATCCCTAGGTTGTTAAAATTTTCGAAAATGCACTTGGGAACTGATAAGAAAACGCATGAAAATTTCCAGAGGATTTCACACATGTATTTGTTGTATTGTTTTGTAAAACGTTTTTGCTTTCACCAAGCTTTTCAATTCATTTTTTTTTTAATAAAGAATATAGTCTAGAAAAAATTGTGCTCGCATGTGCGGTATAAGTAATGATAGGGAGCCATAATATAGGCCAATTTGCCAAATTAAATAATTATGGGGACCCTTTTATTTTGGCCTAATAAGTAAATAGCCCCCTCAAAAATACCCCATTGCCGCACGTGGTACCCTAAATATACAAAGAGTGACCCACACGAGGAAAACACACATCCATGGATTGAAACTATATGGAAAAATTGGCAACGATGTCCGATGTGTACCCGTATCCGCATGAACACTCCCGGCATGCCATGTTGGCCGTCTTGGCCACCACGTTGTTCTTCATCTCGACGGACAACATGCACATTGTGCTTCACAAGCTGGATAAAACCTCCAAGTGGTGGTCGATTTACGCGGTTCTCTTAGTCTTTTTCTACTGCTTCTCATCACCATTTCTGGGGAAGACAATCCAACCGAGCTACTCCAACTTCAGCAGATGGTAAGATTTGCAAATTTGATCAATTTCCAATAATTATCCGAAAGTCGATCGATCAATCAGCTTTTTAATACCCAATTGATCATAAGCTTAATATTCAAGTTTCTGGGCTCGATCAGGTATGTGGCTTGGTTATTGATAGCAGCCATGTATCATCTTCCGAGCATCCGGTCSATGGGAGTGGACGTGCGAATGAACTTGTCCTTGTTCTTGACGCTCCTTCTGGCGTCGTTGTTGGCCTTGTTATTGTTCCACATTGTTTTCTTAGCCCTYGGGTACATCGGTTTAGCAGCTCAAGATGCAGGAAAACGGCCAGAAATTCTAACTGTTCTRCAAAATTCTGCGGTTAGTAAGAAACTTACACCAGTCGGAGATCGAAACTTATAAAGTTTAAACAAGTCGTAATTAATACAGACTTTGAACATTGGATTGATCATGTAAGTTTGAACACTGTCTGATTCTTCAGTTGACATTATGAAGTGTTGGTCCAATGGTCGATCGATCACGTACATTCAATTGCAAGCGGTTCTATAGTGATCTATTGAAGTTGGAAATTGAACATTGGTTGTTGCAGGTCCTGAGTATCGCATGTTGTGTGTTCTATAGCCACTGCGGCAATCAAGTCCCGCAACACAAATCCACTCTGTGGCCGCCTTACGCACTTGGCCGAGAATCCATCAAGTGGGGAGCAGGCGGAGTCCGTTCCGAGCCTCTGTCGTCTCCAGCAGCCGAAGGATGGAATATGCAACAAGTGAAATCCCAAGTCTGTTGGAAGTGGTTGGCTCCTGTTGGTTCGGCCAAAGATTATCCCGTCTTCTCGAAGTGGGTGGTCTATGGAGAGGTGACATAATCACTGCCATTATGTCCATTAATATACAATCTTGTTTTTAATTTTAAAAGTGATCATTCACTTGATTATTTTACTAAATAGAATTAAAAATTCTTGCAATCAATCATGTGTTACACAAAATTTCAAGTTAGAGCTACTTTCCTTTATTTTTTGTATAATGTTTTTTTATTTTTTTAAAAATGAAATTGGAAATGGAGGTCTGGAGTTGATTGCCCAATTTTCACAATGAAATTGATAAAAAAAAAAAATCTTCATATTGTTCTCACAAATCACTACAGCGAGCCCCGTTGCTTTTCATTCCTTGAAACAGTGACACAAATGTGGGATGAGTGGAAATAGTCACAAAGGACAAAACGTGGAGTTGAGTTTGCTACTAACAATAAGGTGGGTACACCCAAAAGCGTTGCTGACCTTAAAGCGCCATCTACAGTTTGTGTACATTTCCAAAATCAAAATGAGTCATTTTCACGTCTCAAGATGGCGCTTGAGAAACAAACTTTCACCCTTGATAGCTTTTGCATACTATATCCAAATGTTGCGTTTCTTGGTGCATTGGAATGTGATTTGATTAGCCAAAAAGACTATATGAAAATTTAATTATAGTAACTAGGCACAGTACCAATAAGTGGCACTTTTGGGTGTACCTACCTTACACCATTTTCAATGAGAAGCAACATGAGTCCGGATCTCTAGAATGAAAAACAATGGAGTTCGCTATAGTGAATTGTTCAACAACTACTGTAATTATATAATAATTGATAACTTACTATGTTTTGTGTTTTTTGTGTGCAAGCCTTCAGTTGGTGTGCAATGACGGTTGTATTGGACCATCTGATAATATATCACCGGTGTATTCTTTGTGGGCAACCTTTATAGGACTATACATTGCCAATTTTGTTGTGGAGAGATCTACTGGGTAAGATTGAATTAATTCATTTGCAATACTCGTATCATTCCAAATTTGAAGGATAATGCTTTTTTTTTCATATTAAACAATTGGTTAAGGGATTTCAATTTCAAATATCGATTCTATTTTAGAGTATAAATTATTTACATCAATATGAAAGCTGCTTCAGTTGGCTTGTTAAAGGAGATTTAATTTAATTTAATATAATAGATGGGCACTTTCACACCTTTCAAATGATGGACAACAAAGAAACACACTTACAACCCCTGACTTTTTGGATATGGTACCTTGGTATTCAGGGTAAGATTACTTCATACTCTACTATACATACATTTAACGTAGTTACTATAATTATTTTAAAATAATTAAAAGTAGTATTTACAATTTATTGAATATTACATCCTAATATTCCTACCTAATTGAATTGTTTGTTCWAGGACCTCTGCAGATTTATTCAAAACTGCCTTCGACCTTTTGGTTTCGGTTACTTTGTTCCTCGGTCGCTTTGATATGCGCACCATGCAAGTGAGTACAACTTACATTCTTTTTGACACAAGATGAAGTAAGGTGAACATCCACATTACCAAGTAATTTTTCTAACTACTTATCTTGGAGAAGCTATTTGTCAACTCACATATTTTTTTAGAGATTGAGAAGTATGAGAGAAGTCATTTGCAATTAGAATCAAGGCATTCTAACAAAAAATGGATTTTTTTTGTGATTTTTCAAAGTTTATTGGGGGGTGATTGCAAGAAACACCTGTCCTATTTTCCGTCACACGTTGCGTGCTCATTTGATTTTTGGTCATAACTTTTTTGTTTTGAGGTGGAGCATTTCTGCATCCAACTCACATATTTGAAAATTTCCGAGAATATCAAGGGGGTAAATATGAAAAAATGGTTGCCTACCCTACAATGCAAGATTCAAGGAGGGTATGCTATCAAACATGTATACTTTCTTTCCTCATTCTTATAAATGATTACTAGATAACATCATTAAATCTAAGTTATTTCATTAATATTGAATAATTAAAATTTTGAAAAAGTAAAAGAAAAGAATTTATTTAACGTATGCATGATATTGGGACTTAATTCATTAAATCTAATTATTTTAAATCTCAATTCTTTGATGTCATAATATCATTATTACACTAAAGAATGTTCTCTTTGTATGATAAATTAAAGAATAATTTCAATATCAATTCATTAAGTACAAATTCAAAATCATATTTAGAATAAACAACTGAATGAATATGCTTTAGAATTAAAATATTTTTACAAATTGTACTCCATCAGATAGCATTAGGCAACATTTTAAAATTTAGGAAGAAAAATTGGCGCTTTGATGTTATTGGTGGTATTGTTTATTTTATTTTGGTATTTTCAATGTTTCCACAGGTAAAATAATGTGATTTTATTTCAAATTATAGTAAAAATTTTATACTTTGCTAAATTAATTTTGCGTACGAAGCTTAAATTTTTTTTTCTAGTATTATATTTATAAAGTCAAAATAYAACATAATTCTTTAATACATCAATAGCATTGAATTACTTTAGTCAAATGTTTAAGTAAAATTGCACAAGATTTTTGCATAAGTAATTATTAGTCAATTTTACAATTAGTCCAATATAGAGCCTCATCACATAAATTAATGGATTTATGTATTTATTTTACCATATGATTTAGAATATGAAAAAATTAAATGATATGTAAGCAATACTAAACATTTTCTTAATGGATGATAAAAAGATGGGTCTAGTGTGATTTGGATGACATTTTCAGACAAGATAGTATTGAAGAAATTCTCAAAGAATTTGGAAGAATAATTTGYCGAGCTTTTYTTCAAATGTTGAATCATAGTTATGTTTCAATGATAGGAACATTGATTTTAGCCATATTTGCAATA
The DNA here is from genome assembly GCA_006891605.1 of Pleurozium schreberi. Classification (NCBI taxonomy): domain Eukaryota; kingdom Viridiplantae; phylum Streptophyta; class Bryopsida; order Hypnales; family Hylocomiaceae; genus Pleurozium; species Pleurozium schreberi. The sequence goes on along the minus strand of VACF01000394.1, from coordinate 56,587 downwards.
TCATTTGTTCCAATAAAAKTTTCTCGAGTAAAGCGAATTATTATTGGATTGCTTCATGTAATTTTTCATCTTTTGTCTGCTATGACTTTGATGTTGCTACTTGAAATTGGAATTGAAACTTGTGTTCGCCACAACCATTTGGGCACATCAGGTATGAGTTTGTACAATAAAGCTTTAAATTGGAACTATAAATTATTAAAGTAATGAAAGTATTCGATATAAATATCCTAAATTTCTAACTGAACCTCATTGTTTAGAAATTATTAAATTTACTTAAACTTATGAATTTTCTTAATCATAGGATTTCATTCTCTTTATGATTGGTATCATTCAAAAGAAAAAGAACATTTTCCTGATCCAACTGGACTAAGGGGACGTATTGAACGTTGGACATTTGGACTTTATCCTGCTTGTATAAAATATTTAATGGCAGCCTTTGATGTACCTGAGGTACTGGATATTATGTAATATACATATTTTTTTGGTTTCATTAAAAATTAAACTAAAGGCCATTGAAGGTAAAAAATACTAATTTTGATTAGTTCTAGTGATGAAAATCTATAAACAAAGACAGTTTATTTTAAATATATCATGATACTCCAAATGCATTGTAAGTCTCAAATATTGTTTCTTTATCTTCTTCCCCTCAAAAGTTTCTTATTGTAACAAATACTCAGTTATAAAATATCTACTTTTGTATTTCCAAAAAATGGAATTGGATACATGTACGTGAATGCACATAAAACAATTTTAATTTTGTAATTGATAACAAATTTATCTTTACTTATTATAAAAATAGAAATATTTTATTCATCTTAATATTGTTATTATAAAAGCTATCTAACTTTTAATGAGTGTAGAATGCTTAGCAACAATGAAAAGGCCATTTGTATACATACTGAAAAAATTTGGTTTGTATTTATAAATGTGAACAATTTATTATTCAAATAATGAAACTTTAGATTTTCATTTATATAGGTAATGGCTGTGTCTCGTAGTAATATATGTAAACAAGGCATGGTTGATCTTCCACGAAGTTTAATCTTTGTATACTACACAACAGTGTTTTTATACTACTGGATTTTTTCATGCCCAATTGTTTCACTTATATTTGGTAGTTACTTATACACATGTATCAATTGGTTTCATCTTCATTTTGATGAAGCATTCTCTTCTCTACGCATTGCCAATTATAAATCTTTTACACGATGTCACATAAACCCGAAAGGAGATTTACATGTCTATACACTTGCAATTGATAAGGTTAGATTACCATTACTTATCCACATATATTAAAGTTTTATATTTCCATACTTTTAAAACTCACATGATAGATTTTTTGGTAAAAAAATAAAAGTCAACATATTAATGCAATTAAATATGAACGCAATTGATTAATAATTTTGCATTGTCTATCTATTGAGAATATTTCATAATTATTTTACGTGGACTACATTTTCAAATAATTAGCAGTGAATATTGAAAATTCATGTACATATTCTCTTTATATCGTGATAGGTACCAAGGCAATGGGCATTAGATCCCCATTGGGAAGTAGAACAAGCTTGTCAAAAAGAGGTTGCTTCATTTATGCAAGAGTATCCTAGTAAATGGACACCAATTGGATTATATAGAGAGCGGAATTGCAATGTTCGTATTGTAGACTATTTCAAGATTAAAAAAAGATCACGCCAAAGTAACAATAGTAAGGACATKTCATCAACACTTACAAAAACATTGAGTGAAGAATTGATCTCAAATAGAACTGATTCTAGTCAAACCAATTCAATTGGTCAAAAAAGTAGTGATTGTGTACATAGCGAAGACATTCCAGGTTCTAGTATTCTTCATGAAACTATTCATTCTTCAGATAGCATTTGTGACTATGGTGAAGACATCACAATAGAAAGAGGTATATTGAATTGGTGTAAGGAAAATGAAACAGTTCAAGAACACAACCCATTAGAAAGACCTATAATTCAAGCAAAAGAAAAAATTATGGAATATTTTCCAGCACTGTGGAAGACTTTATCTCCTACAACGGAAGGCAATGTCATAGATTGTGAACCTCCATTATGGGATTGCGATGTCAGTGTTGTTTTGTCCAATGAACCAACAGAAGTACACACCTTAGAAAAAGCTGTAAATAATAGTACTTCATAATTTTTTCATTCAATAAGAACAATTGTATCTTGAAGTTAAATTAATTTTTTTTATCAAAATATAATATGAAGTAAAAGTGTTGATATAAGTATCATATCAAATGATGAAACTAAATAACCATAAAAATGAATACTAATGTTGTTTAACTTATTTTTTGTTATTGCAAATTCAATGTTGTATTCAACATACAATTTTTAATTACAATTTCAAATTTTCACTTCAAAACATGCATAAATATAGTGTATACAATAGTGTTTTTTTTGTTGCTAGCAAGCTATCTTCTTGGGCTACTTGTTGTTTGGCTTTGCCCTTGGAATCATTATATAAGTATTCACAAGAAGGTGCACTATACAGCAGCGACTTCGACAATGCACCTCCATAGTCCATCGCCGCCGCAGGCATCACCAGCAACACGAGAAACACCAGTCCCAACACTTGCACCCAACGAACTCCCATGTTGTATGCCCTTGCCATTCTCACAACTCCTGTGCAACCTGCAGTCGATCCTGAACCTGGCGCCAACGTCAAAGATCGTATTCCACCAGGCTCAGATTATTCGCAGCGTCTCTACTGAAGCTCATTTCGAATCCACAAAAGTTTGCAGAATGGAGGACGTCGTTGCCAGCTACACGCAGTTGGACTGGCGTTGCGAGAAAGCAAGATGGGTAAAGTAACAGAAACAGAACCCAAGCATGTGAAGGCGAAGGCGAAGTGGAGGTGGGCGTGAAACTTGACCGCGTGATGGCGGTTGTCAGCTGATTTCGGGGCACATCTCAAGTTATATTAGTAATTTGGGGAGTGACCGCCGAACAAGTGCGGCTGCGCGGGGCGCTGAAGTCGGAATTACTGCAAAGTTGGGCGCTATTTGCAGCAATTTGATTTTGTTAAATTGATTGCGGAGATCGCCGATTGTACGCGAGCGAGCTTCCAGTTCGTATCGGCGCTTCTCTCGCACCGGCTCCGCAACCAAGTTCTCAACTGAGATTTGGCTCCGTCAAGCGGACTTTGACCAAAGACAGTTTAGTTTTTATTTTAGACTTAACCCTAATCCCTATTTTTAGGGTTTGGGGTAAATGAATTAAGAGTTTTGTTCCTCGACACTAAATGAATGTAGTGAAATTAGATTGCCCCTCACTAATTTCTCGACATTCCACAGTATATAAATGTTTATTGTTACTATACAAGAATGCACAACTTTTGAATTAACTTAGTTAGTGGTTTAAGGTAGGTAACCCAAAAGTGCCACTAAACTAAAAGCGCCATCTTCACCCTATGTACATCTCCAAATTCAGTTATGTAACCATGTGGAAGAAACGCTTTTAGAATCAAACTTTGACCCTTCATAACTTTTGCATATTGTATCCAAATGTTGCATTCTTTGATGCATTGGAACTTCCTTTCACTTGCCAACAACACAATATGAAAATGTGACCAGCCTTATGATAGTAACTAGGCACAATACCAATTTGTGGTGCTTTGAGGATGCCTACCTTAGTTGGAACGAGTTTTTTTTTTTCATTTTTTACGAAGTGCCAGAGTGGCGACATTAACCCCCAAAGTCCCAAGGCCATTTTTGTGTCAAAAACCACTGAAAACTGTCATTCTTGTTGCATTCATCCAAGAAAACAAAAAAAGAATTTTTTCCAAAATCTAACCGTAAGATCTTGTACTTCACTTGTCTTAGATCATGTGGTAAGAATTTCATGAAGTTTGACCGTATAGATTGGAAGATATCAGCATTCAAAGTTGAAAAAGAAAGCTTTTTTGAACATTGGCTTGCAATTTCAAATGACTTTGACCGTCATTTGTCAAAAGTTTTTGCACTACATACTTTGAATTTAAAAAATTTTATGTTGAAGAATTGAGTTGAAAGTCTAGAAGAAAAAAATAAAAAAAAGCACACTTGATTTTCAATCTTTAAAAAATTGTTAAGTAGAAGTAGGTTCAAGATTGAAAGAAAAACTAAATGGTTAATAGCTCTAAGATGGGGTTGAAACACAATAATCCCAATGGTGAGATTGTTCTCAAAAGTAAACTTCACCTTGTCCAACAATTTGTTTCAAAAATTGTGATATTTGCATTCAAAAATTAATCCAATAAGTTTTTTATTCAAGAAAATCCTTAGATTGCCTGAAAAACAAGATTGTCCATAACTTTCTCATTACTAGTCCAAAGCTTCACATGTAGACAAAAATATATTATTTCAAAAAAAAAAAATGAAAAATTTAATTTTGAATTTTTGCAAAATTGTTTTGCTGCCTGTCGAGTTCAGTTCTGGGATTTTTGTGGTATAACTTTTGCTCTCGGGCATCAATTAAAATAAAAATTATATTTCCACAAAGTTCATCAGTTTTTCTATCTTATGAGAAACTTTCAAAAATCAAGGTCACAGGAACCTGCTCAAAAACCAAATTGTCCCTCGAGGGGACAATGGGACTTTAGGGGTTAAATGTTATAATGGTGCTCCAAATTACAACATTCATTCACATATTGGATGTATACTATGGTTTTCATCCACAATCTGGCGATTTCATGTAAGATTCTTTTAGAATTCAAAGTTGTTTGGCGATTTCATCCAAGTTTTTTTACTTTTTTTTTGACATTTTTTAGCCAAATTATTCTCTCAAGTGCAATCTGACACCAAAACGCCAAAAAAAAAAGCCTTGGTTGGAACTCATGAACCTCCATGTGTACAAATGGAAGTTTTTGTAGAAATATATATTGATTTCGATGGCTTGTAGAGTAACTTTTCCGCGGTATGGCAACCTAATTGTCAAGCAACCTAATTTCACTATTTAGTGTAAGGCGGGCTAGATAAAGTCACAAGGGATTGCATGAGTTAAGACAAAAAGATCCTTAATCCAAGACAACATACATTGGTTGAATTTTAGATATAAACTAGCGGTTGGCGCTTGCCATGCTATACATTCATCATTAGAATTTTATAAGAATTTCTATGTATTAGATAGAATGTAGAACAAAAATCTCAATAAATCTTCAAATAAAAATGACTAAAATCTTTGTATAATTTTTTTTATAAGCAAGCATATATTGAAATGTACAATACAAATTTATCCTCTCAACTCCAAAGCCGGTTGAAATCCACTACTTGTGATCTAGTAATATGAAATTTTTCAAGTGTAGCATTGTGCCTTTAAACTAAACTTAATGTTTCCAAAATTAACCACATAATTTAAGAGAGATATTTCTAAATAGTGGAATGAGTCACAACAAGGTACATGGCTCACCTTGTCCAAGGCCGAAAATCTCAATCAAATATCTAAATTTACTTGCCACAATTATGTTTTGCAATTAGAGTGTTCGCTTTAAAACTGAGATGGGGTTGCAAGACTTATTGAAGGCACACTGTACATCCTTTTCTTCCACCTAAATTTCAACTACTGTAGTGCCAACTTAATGCACATCAAATTTAAGGATAAAGCATTCCAAAAGAAAACCAGCCACCTAAAACAACCAGCAGGAGTATCATTCGTATTCACATGATTCTTGGAGAAAAATTAATGTACACCCTCTGTCGTGGATGCACATGCAAGTAAAGTTTGCATTATCGGCCATAATCTACGGCACATATCCTGATGTGCTATCACACAAAGGATCCCTACCTACACTAGTTCTACAAAAGCTCCTACACTGCAAAAGAATCATTGGAGGAYTTCAAATAACCACAAATAAGATCAAAAGGCCAAATCATGTGAGAGATATCAACTCATTCTTGCCATTAGATGGTGGTGGAGTTCCAGATCGCTGTGGTGCAGTGGACGAAGGTGCAATGGTCGAGGTCGAAGAGAGGTCCATCAGTGCTGGGCCTGAAGCAGACTTCGGCAAGCCAGTTGAAGAMGAGAAAAARTCTCCGAGGGGTTGGGAACCAGGACCCGAAGTAGGGGTTGCGGTTTTCATGGCCTTGAAACCGTCRAGGTCTGAGAAATCTGCTACAGGTTGGGATGAGGGCTTGGCAACGAAAGGAGTCATTCCTAGGGTTTCAAAGCCCAKCAACGGAGTSGGTTGCCCACCTGGAAATTGCGCGACTGGAGCACCTGGCTGRAAACCTAGAGGAGGAAACGAAGTTGCTGGCATGGGTTGAGGAGCCACTCCCAAGAGCTGGCCTTCAAAAGCCACTTGCGAACCAGGGAAGGAAACTGGTGTAGTGGATGCCACTGGGACGAGCTCGTTCCCAAGCACTGGAGTTGGAACCTCAGCGGACGGTGGAGGTCCTTCAATTGCAAGTTGTCCTGGTTGAGGTGGTGGCTGAGGAGGGCCTTCAATTGCGAGTTGCTGTCCTGGTTGAGGTGYAGCTGGTTGAGCGCCTTCAAGCATGAGTTGCTGACCCGGAGCAGGAAGAGCATTTTGCGGCATACCAGGAGGAGCTGGAAGAAGGTTTGATGGCAATTCTGGGGCTTTCAGGAGACCGGCGTTTAAGTTGACAGGCGRGGAAGTTACCTTCAATCCAGACGTTAATATACTAGGTGGTGCAACAATCTCAATGACTGGCTTCTTGGCTTTTTCCTGCTGTGGAGTAACTAAGCCAGGAACAGTACTGTTTTTGTCTGGGGTCGGAAGGGGTGCCTCCACAGGTCCCAGGAGGTCTGCTCCAGATATTGGAGTAAGGTTCAGTGGCTTGGGTTTTGCTACATCACCAGCTCCATGGTTCTTCTGAATGACCTTATTCCATTGCTGCATGATTGTCTTAAKCGCCGGTCTTCCGTTCGACTGTAGAAACGAATCTCMAACATGTGAGATACTGACCCAAAACGCCCATGACTAGTGTTACCTAGGCAAAAATAGATTTAGACAGGAATCTCCACGAACAAATCTGCTAAATTCGAATGCACCGTGTGGTCTACCGTAACGAAACTTAACAAGAAGGCATTCCAAGCACAAGAGAACAAACAAATATCTTCCTGGTTCAATTATTGAGCAGCCTGTTGACTATCCAAAGCGAAGGTATATGAACTCTCCGTGAAACTACATGTAAATACTTACATGGGCATGAAGAGAAGCCTCGGCAAACATGCCAGTGTCCAGCCAGACCTTCTCCATRAGATTCGGGTCATTCAAGAGAGCAGCTGCCAGTGCCCCTTCACGGCCCTGTCCAGCAGACAACATAGTGTTGACTTGCACCTGCAAACACCAAGCACAAATTGCGTAAATCGGTACTGTCAATTGTCAGAGAAGTTTCACCAGGGAGTGTGCCGCGCTATCAACGCTTCGCACATTAAACACGTCAGGTACTAGAGGTTGAAGTTATTCTCTGGATAAACCTATATACATCAAATGGTCACCAGAAATGCAGATCAGGCAGAAGCCGCAATAGAAACAAAGCATGACACCTAAAACTACATGAAGGCATTCGATAAAATGAACGAAAAGATGTCCCCTAGACAGAGTTCCAGGAAACGTACAGCCAATCTTGTCATCTCCCCATGGGTTGCCAGCCGAAGTGAAAGTCCTCGGAGCTCATTTGGTTGAAGTGCTCCTTCCACCGCCCCTGCAGCTGCCAGTCTCTTCAAAGCTTGTCCAGCAATGYCAGCTTGTGCAGTGGCGTCAGCAGCATCAATCAAGTCAAGAAATTCTCGAGCAAATTTCACCACTCCAAAAACTGCCTCAGCCTTGGCCTCTTGGCTGGCAGTAAGAGAAAGGACACCCGTAGTTTCCGAGCTCAGATCAATATCCTGCCCTATACTGCGGCTGTTACTCAAAATAATGAGTGTCTGTAATGCTCGCTTCAAGTCCCCGCTTTGCATGGCAAGATCAAACTCCAATCTGACCAGAGCAAAGACACGAATARAGAAATAAGAAATAAGAACACGACYTACATGCACAGCATYTAAATATGACSAACAAAAGTTGAGCTTGTAACTCCAAGATAGTAAACGTTACTATGCGTGCATTAGGAGCAGTTCGCACTGACGACAACCTAGACATCCGCTRCCGCACTCTCATAGTGAATTGTAAAAGACAAGATCAAAGAACAACCACAGGTAAAGTACATTAAAGCTGAAGATAATGTGATAACCTCTTAGAAATTCCTGGCAAGTGCAAAGCCTCTGTCGCATAACCCATCCCAACCATGAAGTATGCCAAGTCGTCATGATGCTCTCTACCAAGCCTAGCAGCCCTGTCATTCAACAAAGGAGAATAAAAATCTTACTCCTATAGATTAARAGCACAGAACAGGGAAATAGAAAGTCTAAACAGAATCCAAGACCTAAGATGTCCAGCAAAAAGAAAGAAGCACAGCAACTGTCAAAAAGTAAGGTAAKTATACCCCGAATKGCCAATCGCATTGAATGYACTATGTACATTTCAGGTGGGGAATGTGGGTGCACAACACCTTARCCCAAATTTGATATCACTGCAAAATCACCGAACTAATATTGCAAAGACGACTTACCACTTAACAGCACTAACAGCATCTCCGTATGCAGCTAAGCATCGACACCGGATTCCTGGATGACTCAAAGCTATCGCGTGGGCTGTCATATACCTGTTCAGATGTGACAAATTTCAGTTCACAGTAGCAAAAATTTGCAGTTATTTCACAAATTGCGATACACATTWTAGAGGTTTCAGAGAAATGAAACTCAAATTATAAAGAGCTAATTGACACATCACTCAGCCCGCTGTTCCCTTGTCCGTGAAGTGACCGGTCCTACTTGCTTGATGAGTAACGAACTAGCAAGCCTAAGTCAGRGTTCCACCAAAAGAAACATTAAAGATCCAACCTAAAGATGGCACGTATTAAAAAAATACCTGTCAACTAGCCAGAGCACACCATCCCTCACACCCACCACCACAAGAGGTCCAACTGGACGTTTCTGTTCTGGGGGCAACCTGGAAACTGCAACAGAAACACCTCCTCCCGCAACAACTGGCTCATTGCTTACTCTACTTCCTTCCAAATCTTTTAGAGGATTGGGGGCTTCTCCGTCAGTTTTTGATATCTTCGGCATTGACACGAAAGGGGGTACCGAGGGAGCAGTTTGGAATGAAGCAAGCCTCACMACCTGTAACATTGGAGGCCGCAAAGCCATTCTGTCCATAATACTTACTGCCTTTGGTCCCTCGACTGTTAGCAGTGCCAACTCATTATTCGATACACTTGCCTGAGCCCGCCTAGCCTTTTCTTCTTCCTTTCTCTTTTTTCTCTCAAGATCTAGAGCACTCACTCCCGCATCTACAAACACACACCTGCCAGACCAGTCAAGTCAAAATGGGTAGAGATAGTAGAAGCTCAAAAACACCATTGATCAATAAACATGAAGAAAGCCCAGCAAAACCAGATAGTTAGATTACTATTTTCAATAAAAAGTCCCAATGGTCTCAAAATGCAGCATGATAGGCACCAATAGAGACAAATTTTGACACGGAGTCTAAAAACTCCTCACAAACAAGTCAATCCWACAGAGAATGACCTAGCGTGCTCTTTTTACCATTTGATTGAGAAAGMAACCAGGTAGCAGTTAGGAATCCAAAAACGTCTAACAAGAAAGCCGAGAGGCACTCACTCTATTGTTGTGGGTGTGGCTAAAAAGAGCTGGCGGCGGTGCCATATACCACCAGTTGCAGCTCCAATTGCCACATTTCCTAAGTATTGGTATTGTGGTCGCAGAGATGAAATGACAATGTATTTCTGATAAGCAAGTGCGCAGTACTCCACAGTCTGATCCCAGGCACTCCACTCAGGTTGTGGCATCATTCCACTCACTGGCTTGAAAGTTTCCCAGCTGCAAGTGAAGCACATCCTCAAATTAATCTAAGTTGGATAGCATACTCGTGAAACACATTTAGAATGAGCAGCAATGGGAACACTTCAAAGAAATCAGAAGGATTCCAACAGCGAGGCTAGTTGAAAGAAATATAAACTTGCTTCCTGAGAAGAACGAGCAGGGAAAAGCAAAGAGTTATGTGAAAGAGGACAAGCTTGCAGAATTTAGGACTCAACAAGATAGACACAAAAAGCGGCTACAGTTGAGCGCACAGTATAGAAACAAAGATATTAAAAATATTTGTTACTCAGCCTGATCATTAGTTGAAGATCATGCGGAACCCGTTGGAGCAAACCTGTAGAGCTGGAAGTTTGACGGTGCTTCAGTAACTTTGGTAGAGGTAACAGTAGAGTCTTCAAACGTGCCACTTGATCCTRTTGCTGCTGCTGATAATCCCAGATTAACAGTACTAGTTCGCCTTGGCATCTTGTACGCAACCCCCAGCAAGGCACCACCTTGCAGTCCTATGACCTGGTAGAAAAACAGGATGAGGGAGGTACTCTAAGCGTAATGTAATCCACAGAAACAAGAATTGCCAATAGTTGAAAGGTCAAATATAAGCAACAAGCATGCAGGTCAAAGAAACAACTCACTGGCTCGGATCGCTTATCAATGGACTTAGTCAAAAGATTCACACTTCCGTCGTCGAAGATAATGCGTATCTGCACAGTAGCAGCTGCGGCAGCTGCCTGMGCAACAGCTTGCGCCTGAGCAGCTGCAGCAGCTGCCTCCTTTGCTTTCCTAGAAGAGCCACCTTTGTGAGGGGGAGGGGGTCTTGGGACAGGAAAAGACTCGATCAATGCAAACCGCTCTTTGCAGGTGTCCCAAGCAAAATGACGAGCAGATCCAGAATCAATCAGCTGCCAATCAGTGGTTCTGTAGACAGCGTACGACGAAGCATCTGGCCATACAACTGATACGTATCTGCCATTCACAGACAGGAGTGTCAGTTTGAAACCTTCCGTGCATTCATAATGCTCCTTAGACAGATATTTACACCTACGAACTTTGAACACACTGCAGGCAACACCCCGAGAGAAAAATACACAGAGATTAAAAAATGGCAAAAGGACATTACACACCATAAGAAAAATAATAATTCTAGAGCTCAGTAAATTTGCAAAGCAAGACCGAAACTTCTCGGGTTTCAAATGACTTTTTCGATGACTTTCGGACAGAATGCATGCGCTAAGATAGCGCGTACTTACTTTCCAGAATAACTGGTGGAGAGAACAGAATATGAACCGTGACTTGCGGCCGTCACAGGCTTACGRCCCTGCTTTACCTGCACAATTCATAGCCCAATTTTCAGAWGACCACCTTCACTTTCTTCAAATCGAAATCTGAAGATRCAAAAACTACGGAGATCTTCAAATSTGCTCTACAACCAGTCCCTCTCAAAAGCTGTTCAGCGCMGATATACCTGCATCTGTGGCGTCTCTGGCGTCTCGTTCCGTGGGCGACCATTAAGCTCAATCAGAACACCAGTATTTGAAACAGTGGGGTTAGTCGGCGCGGCAAGCTGGAACGATAGTAACTTTATCTCCTTCTCACTGGCGAATGCGACGGAATGCTCTTTACTTCCAGGCGGGGTGACGAGAGGGACAGCAGCTGGAAGAGCTCGCGCATCAAATTCACTGAGAATSACCCCGAAATTGGTACCACTTGCAACTAAATGAGGTTGCAAAGGATGCACTGCCATACAGTAAGCCTGAAATGTAAAAAAGAAATTGACAAAATGAGTTCATGGCACTATTGTAAGGAACAAGAGATGGCTGACTACAAGGCTTTCAGCACAGAATGCATCCACAAAATTTTGATGTAAAAGAAGGGGAAGCAATGGCAACGGGAGCATTGATGAGAAAACAGCTTCCGACGAGTATGAAAGCAGACCTCAAAGCTCAAAGAAAACACAAAAAGGTGAGAGCATAGCGCACAAAAACATAACCTTTAGCTTTTTTCCTGACTGAAGCAATGACGGGGGAACTTGTGATGTYAAATCACAAAGCGGTCTGGTTGTAGCTCCGTATGCTGAATGCTCAATGGCCCTGAAGAAAATCCATCGCACTACTCATAAAAGCAAGTTCATCCCAGGTTCCAGAATCTCTAGGCAGAGGGCATATCACACAAGCTTGCCACATATTCTCGAGTCTCGTTAATAGGCAACCTACAAATGACTTTCAGAGTTCTTACCAGATGTGAGGATCTTTGACACAAACAAGAAGATCCAGATTGGGAACGCGAGGATGACACCAGGATGCTACACTATGGCAAGCCAATTTTGCAACTGGCTTGATGCGACGTAATTCCTGCATCAAAAGACACAGAGGGCTAAGTCAGAACTCCCCAATACCCATTAAAGATTTTTTCCACCAGGTAGTTTCCTCCCACAACTCCGAACACACCATGAAAGTCCATAAAGAATATAAGGTTTGCAAATATGAACCACTAAATCTCTGCAATGTTACTACCTACAAAAGAACCGCAATTCTATTATTAAGCTGCCAAAATCACATCTAAGAARGATCAGGAGCACATAGCACATTGCACATAGCACATAGCGACCAAGTCAACGGACTTGCCTTGAACGATTGGGTGTCCCAGATTGCTAAGGTCTTGTCTGCGCCAATGCTGACAAGTTGAGGAGGACCTTCCTGCACCCTGGCAAGCTCTAGTGCATAAACCCCTCCATCATGAGCCTGCACCCTCAGTACCATGATCCCGCCTTAGAACATTCTTGTCTCACTAACTAGGTCAATAATTTGAGAAAGAGAATAGTACCAGACAACCCTGACCCTGACCCAACACAGCCACCATAATGGTGGAACACATATTCCTGAAAAGACCTCACGACAGAATGCCTTCAAGTGAGAAGCTGGAAGTCAAATTGTRGAGATTGAGAGCGAAAACAAACAACCTTGACTGAGAGCTTGGGCGTTAGCTCCCTTGTTGCCTGCGGACCGTCTACATTCCACAAACTCAATGTTCCATCATTGCCTCCAGAAACTAACATTGTCTGCATAACACAGGGAAACTCATCTCAGYAGCACAGCCACCCAGAAAAAAAAATGATATACGGAGTAATATACTCTGGAGGTTCTCTAAGATAAACTATTTCTCAATATCTACAATGAAAGCAGAATATAATCAAAAGGKATTAAAAATGAGGAAAATACCTCGCCTGATGAAGCCAAAAATGTCAGTAAGCATGCAACGGGGCCTTTGTGTCCACTAATATATCGCCGCACAAGCTGTTACAAAAGTTAACAAGGGTTAGTTTCTCTTTTTCTGAATTCTCCTCTTTTGAGATTGTCTATAGACGATTTGTTAAAAAGGTAACCAAAAGTTACAATAAAACAACAGCAATAAATTTGTCTGAATGGAAAAAGATAAGTACCTGCCACAGAGTCATAGAAAGAACCCTGATGACCCCGTCTGAACAGCCAAATGCAGCAATAGGGCCTTCCACAACTCCTGACCGTGGTAGAAACGCTACACTGCAACACCGCAGTGGATTAGAAGACCAGGTATCAGCATGCAACACTTCAGCTAGTTCTTCATTTGCAAAGCCTACAAAGATGCATTTTGTATCATAAATGTTACCAAAGAGGAGATTTGCTGTCGAATGTGGTTCTGGGGACATCACGGGCACGCATGCTGACCAAGTCCARAAATATGACTTTGTTCTCGCAGCATACAACCAAGAAATGTCGCCCTTTGATCGTCATGTGGCCACCCCCGATGGTCTGTTGCTGCTGGCCGGCGGTTACAGAGAGCTCCCCTGCGGCCGAGCGGCTCATCCATGATTGCCAGAACCGAACATCATCGTCATAGAAAGTAACATGTTTCACACTGCAGCACCAGAACGATAMATCACTACCTGATGCAAACACTTCTCAAGCCCTCACTGATGTCATCATTAAAGAAATTGAAACTTTCACTTCCAGTTGTAGAAAACACTGCAGATATGTTGTCCTTTGATAGCGTGTTACTAAAGGCCAGATATTACAGCAAAGCAATCTTTTTGATGTCTCGAAAACAAGTAAGCAGTTGGAAAAGATCAAACGTGACACACAAAGTATTATGTGGGACGATTAAATAGTTCTAACTAAGGAGACGTAACATTCTTGAAATCAGCTCCTGCCACCTCGGGCCCATCTGCTATTCAAGGGAGTATCAGGATATCGAAGACCCAGAGATCCTGTGACATTTACTTTCCAGGATGCACTTCCGCTAATATGTTCAATTCAACATCTGAAACCAAACTTCGTGACTCATGATTCATCGGGAGGTGCAGTCGTGCAGTGCAATAGACGGAAATTGACATTACCAGTTCTAACATGATTTCAGTGATCTGTTTGTCAATAGTCCTACGACGGAAAGGGTGCCAGCCCAACACTAATCAAGAATGTTCTGAAGAGGGTTATCAATCAGTCGACATCAATACAAAGAAATCTGACCTTCCACCCCGAATYGCCTCAGGACCTGCTTTCGATTTAGCTTCTGCAATAACCCAACGTCATCCGCATCAAAATATTGAAGAACATGTAATTGTAGTCTTCCCRCTACTCATTGTTCAGAATTCTCGACGATGAAYAGAACGTTCTAAGAAAAAAGATTGACCTAAACACTGCATGCCCCAATGCACAAAAGTAAGAAGCAGCACCAGCTTCGCCTTCCGCGAGCTTTTGAAGCTGAACCCCCACCAAACGACGTTCATCGACCCCCTTTACATTCACCTCATACACAACCTGCACCACACCAACTCTCAACACGTCAATTGGCCTCACCTGTGAATCCTMAATAATGTCAGAACCTAAAACGCAGAAAAAGAATTCCAAAAGACAATAGAATTCTCATCACTGACTTGGTCGAATACTCCTTTTCTTAGTGAAATCTGAATCCTAAGCCAAAAGTACTGCTGGCAGTGATGTCAGACGCTAAGAATTGCTTGATCATGCCGTATGATCAAATCTCTGATATAAGATATTCAGCTGAATATTAAGATCGGATTCATTAGAGGTGATGCTACTGCGTAATTGTTAACCTGCTGTAGCAACTGTCAATACTAATTTCAGTATTCATTGATCCGGMGTACTGAGCCCGACCCAATCCTAACTAAAACCTATACGGATTGTCAACACCCTCCATTCTYGAGCTGCTCGTCAAAGGGAAGTGCGTTCCACTTTGATTAATTACTAAATGCGGATAGAAAGGCTCAAATCGCTCTGATCCAATGTATTCTTGTTGTGTTCCTGAATTCCCAAACCCTAGAAGCCAAGATAGGAAGAAGGAACGAACCTGACGATGTTCCCAGTCCCAAACCACAACATTATCACTCGCATCAGCTGTGACCAGCCACGGGTACGTCGGGTGCAGCAACAGCTTCACCACYTTGTCATTTGTGGGACGAAACGCCCGTAGCCTCAACATTGTGACCACCTCACTCTTGTGCTCACATACCTAGCCCAGCAATCGCCACATTTCAGATCCCTCAATTTCCAACCACCACTACCTGACTAGAAACGAAACCGATTAAGCTCACCATCCTCGCAGTGGGAAGCGCCATAAGTTTCGAAAGATGGAAAAAAGACGTACCTGGAAGACCAAGCCAAGAGCAACAACAGCAAAGGCCCTAAATGCGATCAGCAAACCCCGTGCACACGTCGTTGAGCTTCAGAAGAGGAGTCGATTCACGAACACCTGCAAGCTGAACTCCGAATGCGCAAATCGGTCGCGGCGACCACTTTCCCGGGAGATCCAGCAAGCAATCCCAAAGAGTACACTCCAATCAGAGTCTCACTACTACTGCCCTCTTCGACGAGGAAGACTCATTTGCCCACTCTAAGTTACCGTAATATGACCTCCACTAATTGCCGAATTTTTCGTCCGACGTCCGTTCTGGGGTCTTTCGTTCGTCGGAGTTGGGTGAGATCGTCATATATTCTCAAAGATGCTCTTGTTGGCTTGTGAGCCACCACATTGGCTCGCATATTAGAATTAGGAAAATGTAAACAATTAAGGTGAAATTGTAAGGTAGGAATTATAGTTTTCATGAATTTAAGTTATAACCTTGAATTAATAGATTTTTTAATAGGTAGGAATGGGATTTCTACAAAGATGGTGTCAACTTTAGGATTTTGAAATTATGCGAGGATTACGAGTAATTCATCAAGAGAAATTAGGAATTTTATATCGAAAATACAGTRAGTAAAAAACATGAATTTAATTAAATTAGGCAAATGGTCTTTTTAGTAAAATTTTACTAAAAACCTTACTTAAAGGTCATTAATTAAAAGACTATACTACTTGGACTATACTTAAAACACCCCTTTCTCTTGTAGTGATTTAAATGACTTAAGGAGGTTCACGATAAAATAGTGCAATTCTTCCACAATTTAGGGCATTTTTTCAATAAATTGGAGTAGGGATGAACTTTTAGTAGAGAAATCCTTAAACTAACGGCTATTAGTGTAGGAGTTGAGGTTAGAAGCTTTCTTCTCTTGTCTCTCTCTCTCTTAGTGTGTGTTGTTTGGCGAATGCTAGTGGAAGATGGTTGGTAAAATAGGAGAACAAAAAAAGGTTAGTGAGAAAAGTAGAGTAGGATGAGTAGGAAAATTTTCCAAGTAGGTTTGACACAATTTCCTTCATGGTTTGGGAGGAGGTTGGTTGAATTTAAAATTAGAAAACGGATCTTAAATTAGAACACCACCTTTAGAGGGCACAATCAAGAAGAATATAACGAGTTTGAAGACAAAGCTTGTTGGTTTGCTGTGCACTTGAGTTAGCTTTTCAACGAGCCTAGTTTTGAAGCAGATATAAAGATTCAGAAATCATTTCAGTGAGAGAGGGTCTGTTGTCAACTTTAGCACGGTGTTCAACTTTGAAGGACAAGATAAGAAGTATATTTTCTCAAATGGAGTTAGCTTTTCAAGAAGCCAAGGCTCGCTCAATTTGGAACAAAGATGAAGATTTGGCGATAATTTCAATGTGAGAAGATTTGCTCCTCCTAGATTCAAGCAGCGAATTTGAGGTTTTGTGATCTTTGGACATTTGATGAACACATTTATTTAGGATTGAATGTGTTGCCTTTGAAATTGCATGGCTATTAAAACATGTATGAGTGAATTAGTCACTAAAAGAATTTAAAAATGAAGTATTATCCTTCAATTCATAAACTCACATCAAGGTTCAAAATAGACTTCTTTGGTGTAGGTACAATTTGTATGTAAATGAGTATAATGCAATGGATTGTATGTGTATGCATTTCTAGGAAATTAATACTCAAATTAAATTGTATGATGTAATGAAATAATTTAATTGTGAGGGGAATCATAAAATTGATATTTTCTCATGTTTGTTACTAGTATTAAGGGAGGATCTAAATATAGTAATCTATAAGGTTATGGAAAAGTTCCATTGCTTGGAAGGCTAGGTAGTATACTTTTTCCTGAAGACTCTTCCAAGGGGTGTTTTTTGTCATTTCCATGAAAAACACTCATATGGATATTTGCACATCCCCACGGAGATCACTTGCGATTTTTAGAAAACTACGTGAGTTAAAAGATAGGGTCCATTTAATTCAAAGGGGAAAATTTTTATATAATTTCTAGAGCTACTATAGGGTCTATGAAATGCTACATCCTCTAATATATATAAAATAGGGTATGTAAAAATATCATAGAGTAGGAATTTTTATTATTAAGTTAGCCTTGACAGATAGGAGTTGTACAAATTTTTTATAGTATAATGAGTATAAGTGTAGACAAATAATTTTGTGCGGAGGATAAAATGTGCACAATTCAATAAATGTTGGGGATTTCCTCTATCAATTTGTCACTATTGTTAGATAATTTTAGCTTGTCTATGAAAGTGTCAATATTTGAACAACATAAGGGCATCTATGAATCTATTGTTCTAAGAAAAAAAAGTTGATTTGTAAATCTACAATGAACACTACAAGAAAATAGGGGTATAAATGACTTGTCCACAATGACTACAGCAACAACAATGATTGCAAAATGACTGTTTTACAATCATTGTTGTTGGTGAAGTCATTGTGAATAAGTCATTTATACCTCTGTTTTCTTATAGTGGAAGGATGTATGACAAAGGATTGTCTTCCTATAAAGATCCATTAAATAAATGTTTTAGGTTTGCAAGTACTTTCACTCCTATGGGGCATAGGGTTAGTGAGGACTTTGGACTAGCTATCTCATTGTTTTATTGGTGTTGTGTTTCAGTACAAGGTGAATAGGACTTGCTTTTGTTGTTAGATCGATGATATTGCTTTCGGGGGATTCATGTTATTGATTTTCTAACATTTTTGATATTGCATGGAGTCTTAATCCTTGAGCGCCCCAACTCCTCAAATACGGCCCTTCCAAATTGAAAGATCTCATTGTTTGACTATTATAATCTTTTCAATGGTATGGTCAAAGGAAGTGTCATTTTCACTCTAGCTATAGATTTGTCTCAACTACCAATCGGTACGGCCAATTTGTGTGAATCTCTTTTTAGATGATGGTTTGGTGGGAATGAATTGAAAAGGTCTCGATTTTAGTAAACATGAGCTCGGCAGTCAAGGGTTAAAACAATGACAATGACAAACATTCAATGAACAATCAACTTAAAACAATGATAAGTCTTCATACTTGATTTGAATGTCATGATTGTTTGATGCTCATGCAATGTTGCATGTTCCTTTCTATACTAGATTGATTAAAATACATGGCTTAGAACTTAGAAATATCCAAAACTAGGGTTGAATTGCATATTCTTATTTATTATTATGTGAAACTGTATGATGGAACTAGCACCTCATATATCAAAAAAATTAAGTATAAATGTAAGACATTGGTCTTATAGTATATATTGTGTATGTTTATGAAAAAATTGGACATATAAGTTTTAGATGTAAACTAGCCCAACTATAAAAAACATTTGAAGAATTTATAAAAAATTATGGGGTATTGGAAATATGCTAGGAATAGTTTTTTTATGTAAAAATAGGGTCATCTTAAATACAACAATCAAGGTAAATAGCCCTACATCAAATAACCTCTTAACTCAGGTGTATATCTTAAATTACAAGGAGTGATCTCCCCGACTGCACATCTTACTCACTCAAGAATTATGTACTTGYAAACAAGACATCAAGTTTGTTAAAAAGTAAGTATTTCTAAAAATTGAGAGTTGAATTATTTAAAAAAAAATTTCATAAAAAAAACATTTTGACAAATGGATTTCAGGGAATTTGAAAAAGRTGAATTCATTATATCAATTGAAAAGACATTATTATTTGCCTCAAATGCAATAAACCTATTGTTAATTACTTTATTACCATATTTATAGGTCAGATCACCACATCCTTGTTGAGGAAGTAAAAAAGAAGGTAAATAGATTCTTTATATGTGGCCAAAAACCTTTAAAATCAAAGGATTATGGACAAATTCTATATGTGCTACAATCAATGTATGACTTTCTCAATTTTTTTCAAGTTCTATCTCCTCTAACTTAGATTACAATGATTGCTTATGCAAACCCCAACTAGCTAAACTAATGCACAAGCTTAATAGTAGACTATGACTAATCAATCCTCAATTTTTTTGTTGATGTCATCGCTTTAAAATGACTTGGTGTTTACCCCCTATATTGTCATCTTGGCCAAATTTTTTCTAGTGGTACCAAGCATAATTCTGTCAACTACCATCTCAAACAAAATGAACAATACCTTGAATCTAATAGATAGAGCAACATAGTGCAAAAATCTTTACAACCATTTGAGACCAAGAAATTATCTTCTTAATGCAAAATAGGATTAAAAATGAATTAAACAAATTTGTTCTAATAGTGTATGTAATACGAATTTACCAAAATCACAAATAAACCATATTGCACCAATTTTCACAAAAATAAAATTTGTAGTGACACTAATTTTCAATGTTAAGTTGATTCCTCTCTCACTAAGCCACAAATTAGTATACTTTTGAAGACAAATAAGACTATTGTAACTCTAAGAAAGTATATCTAGAATGTATTTGGAGAATATTCATAGCATATATTTTCAAAAATTCCTTAAAAAATTCCAAAAATTGAAAAATATTTTGAAAATATAYGTATTACTTCATATAGCCTTCTAAATACCTTCTACTCATAGGGCAGTAATTTATTTTACAATCTACAACCTAATCCCTTCTAACCCCCTTTATTTTTGCTACTTTAGAATCCTCCATATTAGAGCTTATGGRAAAAGTCTTTCATCTAGATATGTATAATGTTTCATATATTTCTTCTAATTTAAGGATGACTTTCTTTGAATTTTAGGATGAATTTGTTTGAATTTCAATATCTTATCTTTTGTTTGTTGGATCAATAGCAAAATTTGATTAAAACACACATCTTATTGAGTGCTTTTGTATAGTATCAAAACACCTCATCAACCTAGCAATCAATGACATTGAAGTTGCCATAACAAACAAAATAAATAAACHAAATACTAAACTAMACCCTAAAATACTAGACATCTTTTGTAAAGATTATGAACTTTTTTAAGACCTTTAGTTATTGTTGGAGATACATTTTTTATTTCTGAAATTAAGTTGTATTACTATATCTTATTTCTTAGAAAACATGTCTTTTATTTTTCTAAATATCTTTATTTTTAAATTTTTATCTATTATCAAGCATATATATACATAATTAATCATCAATATTTTCTTCACAATACTATTCAAGATAAAAAATGGATCAATCAACCCTAGGTGCAAGTGATGAAATATCATTTGAAGTTAGTCAAGCTAAAAAGATGGACAATATATTTTCAAATGGTTCCTTTTTAATAAAGAATTCTTACTAGAAATATGATTTTCACAAAAAAATGACTCTATTGTGAATCTCCACCTCACTTACCATCTAGCTCTASACTTGTCAATATGCATAAAGTTTTTTCACTCAATAATGAGGAGATAAATGGGAGTATGAGTACTAGTAAACATAATTGTACATTTTGTTTCCAATTACAAAATTAATCAGATTTGTTTGGTGATTAAACAAGGAAAGATTTTAAGTGTAGAAACCTCATCAAACAACAATGTTGAGGATGAAATCATTAACAAACATATAGAAGTTCAAATTTCATTGACAAACAAAAGTAAAGTAGGATAGTATTGAWGAGCAACATTTGGAAGTCAAACTTTCATCAAATGACAATCATCTAGATGATATAAATGAAAGCAATGCATTATTGACTAAGAATATCATTCATGTGAAGAAATTGAACTTCAACCTCTTTTTCCTGACAAACATGACATATTAAGTACACAGTTTTAGTCAAACAACAATCTCAATGACAATTTAGTTATGGTACATCAAAAACAACAAAAGCATTGTCATTAACAAAAGTAAGTAAGCAATGAAGTTGAAAAGCCAATTGTTATTCCAAATCCTTTTGTGGTTCTTGCATTGCCAAGGGAACAAAAACATGTTAAAGATCAAGAAAGAGAACTAAAAAACTATATGAAAATGACATATTATTGCAATTGGAATCTATTTAGGTTTCAAAAAATAATGTAGTTCATATAGTTMTTTCAATTGATTTCTAGTGTRTTATTTGTTTCACTTCTTAGTTGTCATTTTAGACTAATAGTGGCTTGATTGCTATCAAAATTTACATAAATCTATGAATAATTTTGAAAATTTGATGAATTAGTCTAATGTGACATTATGTATCATCAAGCACTTAGCATTCTTACATGATTAACCTTTAAGGACAAGCCATGACTAGGTAGTCAACATAATCTAGTTTTGTAATTATTTATAGATTACTTTATGCATATACAAAGCATATTTTTTCAACATTTATTCACATCTTTTCTACAATTTAGAGAAGATTTAGAATACATTGTGAAACTTTGAAATCACCTCAAATTTTTGAATAAAAAGTGGAGGAAATTCAAATCAGAYTTACTGTATACTTAAGAGTTCTAAAATTTATCACATAGTTTTATGTTCAATGTATAATATCAAGGTGTAAACAAATTTTTGTCACTTTACACTAAATATCAAAATACCTTGTTTAAAGTCTTGGCAAGTTCAAATTGTGTTTGAATGTTCAAGCTTTTGAAAAAAATTTAGGAGGAAATTCATATCAAATTTAAAGAATACTTAAAAGTTCTAAAATTTTCTCCATAGTTTTATGTTCAATGTAAAAAATTATTATGTTCAATGTCAAAAAATTTCACTATATATTAAAAATCAAAACACTTTCTTTAAAGGCTCCAAATTCAAATTGTGATTGAATATTCAAGTTTAGGAATTTTCGAATTGAAGTCAAAACTACAATTGATAAACTTCATTTCATTGGTTGGGCTCATATTAAGAAAAAAAATTTGATGAATAAAATTTTGACAAAGAGTAAGGAATAAAAAGCTACCAAGAATATTCAATGTTGACAGTGATTTGTGTACGAGCATTGTCAATAAATATTACTACCTCAGTCCCAAAATGATCTTTTGGACAAAATATTTTCTATTAAAGCTAAAAATAAAATTTGTAAGACCCATTTTGTGTTGTAAGTAGAGTTTGGTGCACTCTTAGCATTCTAAAAACTTTGAGTTTTGAAGACCTTTTTAAAGTACAATTTTGGAGTATTGAAAAGTGGAATTTTGGAGGGCATTTTTAAAGAGCACCAATGGACATTTTATTTTTGAGTGTAAGGTCATTATTTTATAAGCATTTAGCATGAGCCAAAGACCATGTGTAGACCTTTGTTTCACCTTCCAAAGCTTCATCTCCTTCAATTGGGCAATATTCAAAGTGATGCAATAAATAAGAATRAATAGTGTTRMTTGACCCCACCAATCATTTTATTTGTCTTTTGAKTGATTATTTTAATATGGATGGAGGAAGAATTMCTCTTAGTTGGAGTTGTTTTGTTGATCCTTAGATAGCAATTGAAAGYYGAATTTGCCAAATTTGCAATGTTACAAGTGCAATAGATAGATTATTTTGGRATAGAAAATTAAGGCCATCAAGATGATCATTATGGGATGGAGTGAGTATCAAATAGAGGGAATTTTCAATTCTACCCGTTGCAAATGTGTTCAAGCTACTCCCTAAAAATTTAGATGAAAATTGTCTAGTCATCCTTAGGCCTCTCTATAGTCACCCATTGACCATTTCTTGGTTGATATATTGTTACAAGGTTAACCTTTTTAATAGTCCTAGGGAACCACTAAATAACTAATTTTCAGAGTTGGGTGATTGCAACAAACACTTGTCCTAWTTTTTGTCCCCTTGCCCAGTTGCCCTCAYACACGTGGTGTTTTGCTTATAACTTTTGCATTTTTTGTTGGTTTAGGATGAARCTTGAATCTAAGGTACATGTGGTAGTTCAAGACATTGGGTAATTTTAAAAAAAATTTAAAAACTAGTTTACTATTTTTAATCTACCCCCGATTGGGTGTCTACTTTGGCCATTTTGGGGGGTTTTAGTCCTATTTTTGACCCAAAAATGTGAATTAGAAGCCACAAATTGGACATGTTGGAGGTCTACTAACATTGAAAGGATTGGCGATGAGTTTTTATGAAAATAGCAATATGTCGGTTGCACATATGGGTCAAAGTAACCTTCCTTTGCGCAAAGGCTATGAAGAGGGAAAAAATTTCCTACACAAATTTTTTAGTGCAATGCGAGCGCAATCTTCTCTAGCAAAATGAATTTTTTTTAATTTTTTTTAATTTTTTTTAATTTTTTTTTTTAATTTTAAAAATGAAAAGGTCCACAGACCTCTTTTTTGCTATTTTTGCTCCCAGTGGCTTCTGTAGTACTTTGTAGTACTCCATAATACTGTATTGTACTGAATCGATGGTAAAGATCTGCAGGCGCCCGGAATCGACGGTGTACATTGATAGGCGCGCCGCGGACACAAAGTTCTGGTAGTATGACTTAGTACTGCCAGTCCTATGGCCAAAAATTGCTTTTTTGAGACAAAAATGTGAAGTATTTCTTGCAATCACCCAGTTAGAAATACAAAAGTAACTCATAATCAAAGAAGAACTGGAGATAATTTAGGAAATGTAAGTCACTAATTTATTTGATAGAAAATAAATTGGAACTAACAAATCTAGAAAATACATTTGCGTGCAACACTTATGTGTGTTTATATATGGATTAGGTTTATTTTTTTATGGAGTGCCCAAGTGGCAATATATAATGTTATAGTGGTGCTCCAAAGTCCAACATTCATTTACATATTGGATAGAAAATATCACACAAGTACATATCTTACCTCCATAATTTTGTTTCATCCACAATTTGGTGATTTCATCCAATTTTTTTCAAATTGAAGTTTTCTGGCAAATAAAATTCATGATTGATTGCCGTTTTCTAGCCAAATWATTTTTTKATGGTGCAATTTGGCACCAAAAAGACAATAAAACAAATTGATGTGGATATGCCTCCTAATATTCATCGATAACCTGGAAACACATTGAAAGAATTGCAAAAGATGCATTCTTACTGAACATTGGCAGTGTTTGGACGGACTATTGAACAAAAAAGACAATACTATTGGATAGGCATTTTTTGGAACTAAAAGAGTCATTGTAAAGAATATGGCATATGACACTGTGTATAGCAATGTTTTTAGTACTGTCAAGTATAATGACAAGTCAACAATCGGCACTTTTTCAAATCTTTTGTATCATCTTCTCCTATAGACATTGGTTTCAACTACTTCTATGTAAGTGTTGATTAATCACAAAAGAAGCACAACTGAACCTATATGAATTTTGATTAAAAGATTTTGTGTATGCCCTTGTTGAGTGGTTCTTATATTCATCATGTATATTCCCACATTGAAGGCATATTTTTCAATGTTTATTGCTCTACATGAATCATGAAAACAATGTCCACCGAATCCAAAGGTCCTCAATTGAATCTATTATGAGGTTGCTAATGTTGTCCGAAGTGCGTAGATGAAATACTAAACTAAGTGGTCATGGATCCTTCACCACACGGTCATCCAC
Source organism: Pleurozium schreberi (assembly GCA_006891605.1). Classification (NCBI taxonomy): domain Eukaryota; kingdom Viridiplantae; phylum Streptophyta; class Bryopsida; order Hypnales; family Hylocomiaceae; genus Pleurozium; species Pleurozium schreberi. The sequence goes on along the minus strand of VACF01000394.1, from coordinate 31,607 downwards.
ATGATTCAGGGTTACACGGTTAGACCTTCTGAGGCATCAAGTAAATGATGTTAAGAAGGAAGTAAGGTAGGCACTCCAAAAATGGCACCTGACTTTAAACTGCCATCTTCAAACTGTGTACATCTCCAAAACCAATTATGTCCCTATGTGGGAGAAACACTTTTAGAAACAAACTTTGGAACCTCCTTTCACTTGCCAACAAGACTATGAAATTCTGAACAGCCTAATAATAGTAACTACACACAATACCAATTTGTGGCGCTTTTGGGTGTACCCACCTTATAAGCATCATTAAAGCAAATGAACTCAAAACAGGAGCATCTATGCCTAGCAAAAGGTAATGCAATGTAACCAATACAGAGAAACACGGCTTGATAAGTACAGATGATTCCTTTTGCAAGTTTCGTGGAAACTTAAAAAAAAAAAAATATGTAACATAACTTTATCCACCAAATAATCTTCACATCTATTCACAATTCCCGCTGCAATTTGCAAGATCTACACTAAATATCACTAACCCTGTCTCTTTGTGATATATTGACATTGCCAAGATCACTGGCAATTTCTAAACTCTTGGCTAGCGAAGAGGATGCCCTCTTCACTGTCCCAGGAAGAGCCGAAGAAGACCGTTTCACATTAGAAGGGAATGGCCTACCGGTATTGTTCAAAAGTGGCTGTGAAACGTTTCTTGCTAAAGACGATGGCGGAACCGCCAGTAGTGGTGCAATGTCTGGTTGGTAACTTTTTGCACCCAGCAACGGGCTCCTCAATTCCTCTGCATCATTCTGAGGGTCCAGGATCACAATGCGCCGTGTTTTCTTCTGTTTCTGCTTGCGAGCACTCCCTGCAGAGTTGGTCATCACTTCACCATTCTTTTGTGGAGAATCTACAGGCGAGGGTGCATCTTCGGCCACACCGACAGTCTTCCACTTCGCATTTTCATTCCTCCCTGTTTCATGCTCGCTCGTATMCGATTGTACAGGTGAGCTTGTACTAGCACCTCCATCATTATTCTCTATGATAGTTGTCTTGAGAGTATCGCCGTCAACAGAAGATTTGTATGTAAGCTCTTGAAAATCAATCTGCTTATCCACAACCGATGACGGGCTACTTGGGCCACTGTTAGTCCTRTCAGAATTGGAATCTGCTTGATGGCCATCAACTGAATCACTATCACCGTCACTCGATGTGGCGGACAAATCAAGTGGCAATCGGAGCATCTCATTCACTAAGTGTTGCCGTCTGTGCATGAGAGCACTGTCGTAGTGTGGGGGCGAGGCTGGTGCTCCATAATTCCCATCCTCTCTCAATTGCAATGAACTCATACTATTATCCTCATTGTAAAGCTCCTTGTCCTCGATGTCCGACCTTGTCACGGCCTCCAGGATATGGACAGCTTCACGGTGATCTTTAGGGAYAGCGATATCCTCCAACCTTCTTCGGACCCCGTCCTTGCCTCGTCTCCTCCGCTGTGACCACCTCTCACGATCGCTGCTGCCCACGATCTTGTCCTCATTACCCGAACTGCGGCCAGGATCGCTCTCCCAGAATCCAACAAGGTCGTTCAGCCAAGTGCTCGATCCCTCCCTTTTCACATTTTCAATCTGTTGCATGAGCTGGGCTACCTCAGGATCTACCTGCTCCCTCACTTCTGATGTGCTTGGTTGGGCAGTTTCAGCCTCTRAACCTGGWGCTTGCACATCCTGTTGAACACTGTCAACTGCTCCAGCTAGATTGCAGCCACCCGTGTCATCGATTGATGCCAGTCGCGTATTCTTCCTCTGTCATCCAACACGGAGTGTAGTGAGTTACTTATCCAACATGCAATGGCACTTTCGATAGCCCATCCGCAATACCTAGGTCTGATTAATCATCAGCCGAAATATGATCAGTATTTGATTCAGATAAACGACCACGACGAACGAACTGCCATACACAATTTCAAGTGTAGAAAGTCAATACTCAACAGCAATCTGTGCAGAATAGACTAAGGGTGTTCAAGAAATCAACTRACCCTGGGTGCTTGTCGAGATTGAGAAAGAAGRGCTTCTGAAGACTGTCCAGCATCGTAAAGGGGTACACTCAAACCCTCAGAACTCTTTGCAGGTACGTAGATACCATAGCTGGCTCGTCGCTTAATCCGTTGAAAAAGTATTCTATGCATGAACCAACTCTCCAGCTTCGTCATCGCTTGTCCGTCCACTTCCAGCTGCACGAATGAAGAGAGCGGAAACAAAGTTGAAATTACAGACGATACTATTTCGGGGAGAAACTTAATTTCTCACATTTAGAAATATAGTATAGGAGAGCAACGTAACGCTCGTTGGATTCGTTCACTTATCAAGTTGCACAGGCATAGGACAAAGCACAGGTCACTAAATTACTTGGAAAACCTCTTCCGTGAAATCTGGGTGACCAAACTTGCAAAAGTCTGATTCCACCTCTGCAGGCCGCGAAGGAACTAAAAAGAATGCCAGCCCTCACATGACCAAACACTTGCATCCTCCAGCCACTTCTAGCGGCAATGGCCTCTGTGAATATATGGATTCTACGAAGAAACAAAAAGACGAGTTGCCCACCTTACTTGGATCGTGAAAATAACTGAAAACTTCTTCACGATAGTGCGAGCTGACACTGATAGGATTACCATTCAGCCACAAGRATTGAAGAACGGGCAAAAAGCCAAGCGCTTCCACCTCTTGGAAATTGGATATTATGTTATAAGAAAGGTCAAGTGAGGAAGGCGAGGTTGAGGAAACCGGGCAATCGAGGACCAGATCTACGTGCGATTCACTTTCACACCAGAAATTTAAAAAGGTACTTATTATCGTTAAAACAATTCTCCAGCTAAGAACAACAAGCAAATGTGACCCTGAACTAATAACAACGGCACCGAAAACAAACAAATAAAAGCAATCGAATATTCGACGAATTGATTCTGTGCCAATTAAGGCTACTTGGCTGGGCAATCTCAAACCCCCTCACTGAAACAGAGCGAATTCTCAAATGCTTGCATGCTACATGCAGTTTGCATTACACTCGAGAAATAAAAAACTCAAAATCTCTAGAGCAAAAATTCACAGCTGTGACGAAATTTAAGAACTGGAATTCATTGCATGTATTCCACCTAGCTACGAATATCACGATTGAGGGAACCGAGCAATCAAACATCCAATTCACGAACGTATGAATGGGGTCGCGATTGAGGGAACCGAGTAAGCGAACGACCTAATTTTTCGATTCCATTCTCACACCGGAAATTGAAGAAAATGGAGGTACTGAATAATTCCCATAGAAACGATTCACCAGACCAATGCAGCAACCAAAATTTGCCCTAAATGAATAACAAAAAACAAGAATTCAAACATTCGCGGAATCAATTCTGCGACAATATGAGAAAATCAAACCCTCTTAAAGAATTCTCGAATCTTCTTAACGAATTCTCGAATCACAGGACGCACGGATTGATCACAGGACTACTTACGGCGGAATTGTGACAGATGAGCTTTTCTAAAATCGGCCGCAATTCGAGCAGCCCGCGCGCGGCGGAAGTGGACAAATCGCAACCCCGCAGCTCCAGGCTCTTCAATTTGGTGAACGGCAGCAGCGTGATGGGCGTGGGATCCCTTGCGGGCGCCGGCAGCACCGCCACGACTTGCAKCGATCCGAGGAGTCGCAGCACGCGTCGTAGTTTCTCCAGCGCGCGATGGTCACCCAAATCCGCGACGTAAGCGCGCAGGTAGTCCACGGGCGCCCCGCTGCGCAGCTGCTCGAGCTCTTGGAGAGCCTCCAGACGCGCCTGCACGTAATGCAACCCCACGGGATTGAGCTTCAGCACCAGCGTGCCGTCCAGCAGATTCCCCGCCTGCTGCTCGATGAAGCGAGCCAGCAGCTCCAGATACCGGTCTCCCGTAACTATTGCCATTCATGCTGCTGGCCCCCCTTTTGCCAACGCTCTGACAAGAGTACTTCCCCYGCTCACCTCAGCCCCCCTCCATCGACGACACGGCTATCGTCCTCCAAATCTCCAAATCTCGCCTAAGCCTTGCGTGGTCCGCCATAGCCAGACTCGCCACAGTCAGACACGCCATAGCCGCAGCTGCCACCAACACACACGGGAACTCTCGCGCATCTCCTCCATATCCTCGCCCGCGTACCACGAGGGCCTCAACCTTGTACCGGGTATACGTGATCTCAAGCAGGGTATTACGCTTTAAAGCAAAAGAATTTGTAGTCTTTTAACCCCTAAACGTCGCCGCGGCCATTTCTTGGTCGATGAATGAGAGAGCATCTTTCTGTGTAGGAGAGAAATGCAACTATCCATCCTCGGAATTTGTGGTGGAAAGGGAAGATGTTCTACAGTGCTTTGACTTCCAACAATTATTTTTGGATTTTTTTAGGCCAATGATTCCCACGGTTTTAGAAATTGATGATTTCCAGGGTCACCCCGGCGTCGTTCAAGGGTTAAGTAAGAATTCACTAAAAACACATGTCTTTCATAACATTCAGTAGCCTTTGTAAAGGCTGCCTTTCATTGAGTGAGTTGCCTTTCATTGAGTGAGTTGCCTTTCTGGAGTCCTCACCTACGAATTTCATCCACCATGTTTCTGACAAGATGCTTGCACTATAGTAATTATTGGCTTAATTTTGTGAGGCCCAACTTAAGTTAACATCATGGTTAGCAAGTGAGTAGAAACATTATTTATGTCTAAAACTCTAGTTCACACAAATGCCAAGACTGATGTGATTTGCCAATTGTTGATTGCCAAGCTCCATTTGCCTGTTGTGTCAGCTCTTTTTATGGTGTCAAGTGCATGAAACAAACTAGCGTGACAAAATAAGTTATTACTATTAATCTTTATTTTGCCACCAAGTACATTTTCAACCCATTGGCTTGGCTTCTTTGAGTTTGACAATTTATGACGTGTGTTCATTAGCTACTCATGGTGTGGAATATCCACACCAGTTCATCCACCGGATGGAATGATGTGGAATATTGCACATCATTCTGTCTAAAAGAAGGCAATTGTATGCATAATTTTTATAGGTCAATACTTAAGATCTTATTTCTAGGATTATACTTAAAACGCCCCTTTCTCTTGTAGTGCTATAAGTCTTGGATTTGCAATCTTGTGAATTGAGTGAAGAAATTCCCAAGCCTAGACAAAGTCACCATATCTCAAAATAGAGACTAGGGTCATTGCAAGAAAGACTGGCAGTTTTGCTTAGCGTTTGGCTCTTTACTAGTTGTAATGTGACCTTTTGGAAAAAAATATTTAAAAATAAGATAAAATATGGATAATTAGTATAATAATAGAAATATTATGTCACTAGAATTTGAGACATACCAAAAATGTAGGTTAAAAGTTACTCACAAAATAGAATATCATAGCTTTTAAAGAAAATAGACACTTTGACGTTTTAATTTGTAAAAAATAGGAAAAAGAATTTTCAAAGAAACCAAAAATTGACATTTTGGGAGAATTTCATAATGAAGAGATTTCACCAAAAGAATGATCTTTAAACCATCTTGAATGTTCATAAGTGCACATGCAAGAGAGCCCTATTAGCATTCATGTAGAGGAAATAAAACCATGTTTTTTTAAATTTCCTTTGGTAGATAGATGCCCGCCTTCTATGGGAATAGACCCTAAAAATTCACCTCTGGATCATTGACTTTGGCCACTCCCCTATACTAAAAAAACCCTAAACTGCAAAATGTGAAAAATTAGCAAAATTTAAATTTAAATATAAAATGATTTTTGAATTTTTTTGAAAATAAGGAATTTGATTATATACAAGTCATATGTAGAACCCCTAGGCCCTTCTAGGGTTAAATGATTTCATTCCAACTACTATCATATACGTAGTACGGAATACCCACTACAAGAGAAAGGGGTGCATTAGATGTGTTTTGGCCTCCCGGGAGGGTTGTGAGTTCCCCAGCCGAAACCCAGTCGAAATCCGCTGAAACTCGCTGTTCCCTGCCTATGCTGACCTGGCCGAGCGACTGCCAGGTCAAATTTTTGGAAAAAAAAAAAAAAAAAAAAACTTTGTTTTTCAGTTTTAAGACTTAAAAAAAATCTCCCGTCGCATTCCCGGGGATAGAGCTGGGGACGGAGCTGGGAATGGCGCCGAAATGGCCCTCCAGCCCCCCGAAAACTCATGTAATGGTTTTAAGTATAGTTCTAGTAGTATAGTTTTTTAAGTAATTACCTTTAAGTGAGGTTTTTAGTAAATTTTTACTGAAAAAACTGTCTTTTCAGTAAAAGTTTACTTAAATCTTTACTTAAAGGTCATTACTTAAAAGACTATACTACTAGGACTTTACTTAAAACGCCCCTTTCTCTTGTAGTGAACATATTGTGAGGTTATGTAAGCTAACCTCATTGTGATTCCACCTAATCTCATCACAATATATACACCCATGCTTTATTCTGGAACCTAAATCTAAGGTCGTCCCTCTTCTTTTATTCGCTCTTTCCTTTGGACAAAGACTATGGCATTGACTCCTCATTGACTTTGGTTTCCAATTTTCCAAATTATATCTACAAACGCATTCACATTGCACAACGTGTTTGGGAATGACTTGGAATGCCAAGAGACAAAGTCCTTGCACCTAAACTAACAACTTCATTAGTTAAGAAAAAATAGGATCTTTTTTGGATTTATTGTAAAAAACTTCACCTAGTCTAAAGAATATAAGATGTCTAATCTATGCAAGTCTAACTTATGAAAGTCTATGCTATATAAGCCTAACCTATTCACAGATCTCCATAGAGATAGCGCCTCTAATAATTCTTGTAGTCATAGTAAACACATGAATCACCCAAATTAAAATTGTTAAATAAAAATTAATCAAATGCCCTTTAGTAATTTAAAAATTAGCTATTTTGAATCAAAATTTGAAACATTTTGAGAATATATCTAGATAATATTATTCCAAAGTCTTCTAAATTTTTTTAAAATAGAGCAATAAATTTTTAAAATAAATAAGGAATTTGGATCGAGCAGCCCCTGACCGAAAAGAGGTTCACCCAAGCTGCACCCCCTCAATCTTGGACCTGCTCCATGTTTTTTTTGAAAGTTAGCAAAATTGTTTCAGTCTTGTGATAGCCAATTTTGATGGAGAATTCTACTAGAATGCTTGCAGCAAACTCTATGTGTTAATTCTACTAGAAAGTTAGCTACAAATTCTACTAGAATTCTACATTTTGCATTTTGCTTTTAACCTTTGGAAAAATGAATCTAAATCCATCTTATGCAATATCTTGATAGTCTTTAACAATTGAGTTATTTGAAAAGTCCCCCCACTTTGGGCATGACTTTTTTTGAAATTGAGAAGGCAACTATAGTTGAAGCGTCAAACTTTTTTGCAAGATACTTATGTCACACGACTTCAAAAGTGGGGACCAAAATTTTTTAGGCACCATTTTAATGGAAAAATAAGTTTCATACCCACTTTTATTTGAACTCTTTTAACTCAACCAGCTTTTTCACAAAACTCATGGGTTTAAACCCCGGTTTAGTGTACTTTACGAATAACTCAAATATCTTTGCCAATATCAGCAAATTTTTACTCCATTCAGCTATTCACTCTATGATGTCTTTCAGGCCCCCGCTCTGCTTACGTAAAACAGAGCCTCATGGTCACACCGTTCTTGTTCAAGAGGCACATTTCTCACAAGACAAGTATAACTACCCTACATATAGGACTATTACCATGATTTTTCGGTTCTGAAATGATGAGAAGAAATGCATTGGGACGATAGCAGTTAGCGGTAACAATTCCACACACCCCAGTTTCAGAATTGAGATTGTCTCATACAACATTCTCCTGCCTACGTCAATCGCTCAATGCCTTATCCCAGATCTTAAACACGGTGAAAGATAGTTACAGATTCAATATGTTCGCTTTTCTTTAATTCAGAACCAACCTCTACAACCTCATCWCATCACATCAGCATTACCCTGAGAACAACCAAGACCTTCTCCGCGACCAAATAACACACCGGACAACCACTATGAGAACGCAAATAAACACCTGTACTCTCAGCAAGCATTAATTACCTCCAATCCAAGATTGCAAACACCACAAACACCATGAACAATCCGTAAAAGATGACAGAAAACTACAAGAAACCAAACATGCAGTCAGCAACAAAAACAGCAGCCACATCGACCAACACCAAACAACGCTCAAATATGGTAACAACTCAAACATTTACGACAGAAGAGGCTCCAACAGACCGCCTACCAGGGTCAGGGGCCACCCAACGACTCGGCTTACACAGCGAACTACTCTTCAACGGCCCAAGGTCTTCGATCTTACGCAAAAGCTCCGCAGCGTTCTCAAACAAACCGCCATCCTCGTAAATCTCCACCACAGACTTCAGAATACGAGCGTCTGCTTGGATGCCGGATTTCGGAAGCTCCTCCAGCAACTCCGCCAGCTTTGAGTATTGCCTCGCCTTCCCGAACACGTTCACCATGATGGCCACCAGGATCCGGTCCAGCCTCAAACCCGACTCACGGTGTTGCTCGAACATGCGGATGCACTCATCCAAGCGCCCCACGCGGTTGTACGCGTTGATCAAAGTCGTGTACGTCACCGTGTCAGGGCACAGTCTCAAATCCTTGAGCTCCACCAACAGACGCTCAGCGTCATTGATCCGACCCGCCTTCCCGTACATGTCCAGCATCGTGTTGTACACCACCAAGTTCCCCTTGCACCCGTTCTGCTTCATCGCACAAAACAAACGCATCGCGTCCTGAATCTTRCCCACTTTCCCATACATGTCGATCAAAGTGCTGTACGCCACGATGTTCCCACGGAACCCACGCGCCTTCATCTTCACCAGCAACTCCTCCGCAGCGGAATGGAAACCCGCCTTCGAGTACACGTTCAGCATGGTGATGTAAGTGCTCTCGCTGATCCAAGACTTAGAAGTCTGCATCTCCTCGAAAAGATCGATGGCGCCCACAGGGGAACCGGCTCTCATGAAAGCGTTCAGCACGCTGCCATACCCGAGCTCATTTGGATGCATCCCCAGGTCCTTCATCAACTTCAGAACCTGGAGAGCTTGCTCCGACATCCCGGCCTTAGCATACACCTGAATGGTGGTGTAAAAGAGGATAGGATCGCCAAGACACCCGACCTGCTGGGCCTCCTGAAATGCCAAAGTGGCCTGATCCACCATACCCGCCTTCCCAAAGGCGTGGATCAGAGTGTTGTACGCCACTACATCAGGCAGATAACCGGATGTCTGCACAAAACCACACACCTAATCTCAGATACAACGACTTGCTCTCACCAGACACACCACCTCGCACCCAACTGTCCCTCATACATAATCCAAATACTGCACACAAATCACAGAAGCTGACAATGCAAGTCGACCACAGACACGMTCATAAAAGCTCCACACTCATCACACAGAAAACAAAAAAAATAGTCAGATAGTCAGATACCAGCCGACATGCAGATATTCATTACTCGTGTGGAAAACCATCGACAATACCGACAACAACTAATGATCACTGCCAACGTCCATACAAAGAYCAAGCAGAGCGGAACACAAATATTGCAGCCTCAGTACGCCAATCACAAACAAGAAACAGATCACTCGCTCTCCCCAGCTCCCCAATACCTGGAGTTCCCGGAACGTGGACGCAGCATCCTCCAAACGACCGGCCTTCCCAAACATGTCGATCAAGATGCTGTAAGACACTTGATCCAGTTTCAGTCCAGCTTCCTTCATCTCCTTCACGATGGCCGACCCCTTCTCCAGATTCCCAGCCTTACGACACGCGCTCAGAGCTGCAGAGTACGTGCCACCATCGGCCACCAGACCCTCGCTYTTCAATTGACCGAAGTACCTCATCGCTTGGCTAAAGTGGCCTCTCTTGCCATACTCTAAAATCAAAATGTTGTAGATGATGGTGTCGGGAGGGCACCCTTGCAACTGCATCCGGGACAACCACTTCTCGGCTGTCTGGAAACGACCGGCATTGATGGACTCACGGATCACTTGGGCGTAGAAYTTCAAGTCCGGCGCCAGCTTGTTCTCGATCATCTCGTCCACTAAGATTTCTAGAGCTACCCACTTTTGTACCCTCATCAGGCAGTGGGCGAAAGCCACGTAGAAGTGGAAGTGRGGTTCAAACCCGACCTGCGACTTCACCCATTTGTAAAAGTCCACGGATACCTGTCTATTATACATCATTTTGAAAATCAACGTCGCATCTCGCGGCAACAGCTTTCCCACGAACGGCGAAAGCTTCTCCGTCATCTCCTGTTTGGTCTTCACCGTCCGAAGAACTCCCAGAACATCCTTCACGTACTGCCGACCAGTGGGCGACACCTCAGGATGAGCTTCCCCTTCACCCACTCCCTCGGAGTCCCTGCAGTCGCCCTCTTCTGCAAATAGACGTCCATTTCCATTAGATACCCTGAATTTTCGCATAATTATTCATTCACTATGCACAAGAATTGAAAATGAACGGTTCTTGCGCCTGCACCTTATGCAACCATTAACCGTAGGATACATTGCGAATTGCAGGCAAGAAATCATTAAACTAAACCGGATTCCGATGAACGTGAACTCTAAAAGGTATTAAACAAGTAAACGCAGCTTAACGCCCTCCATCAAGGACTTGCGTCATAACGTCATAACCCGCCTGTAGGACTCTCACCGAAAGGACGTAGGACTTAATCTTGGGCGGCATGGCAATGTCCCCGGTACAAACCAAGTCTATTCACATACAATGGTAAGGTAGACACTCCATTAACCATAGAGTACATTAGAGGCTCCGTGCACCATACAAGTGAGTTTAGATTTGTGCTATGTATGAAAACACCTAATGTATGGACATTTCCTATTTTTCAATTGATATTGAGCTTAATCCAAAACAAATGTGCAAACTTTTCAATGGTGTCAAATTCTAGATTGTTGTAGGGGAAAATTCCAGGTTCCCCTGTGTGGTGAATGGAGCCTCTCCCTTCGTATATGGTGAATGGAGAATAGCGGAGTAGCTTACGGGAGACGACATGTACGTCCTCGTCATTGGGTTTGATGTGAAGCCGCTCCCTCTCCTCCAGAGCGACTGATCCTCCGAAAAGCCGCCTGGGGTCTGCCAAGACCTCGCCCGCGACCGCTGGTCCGGAATACGCCACCCATGACGACGACACCACTGTTACTCCTGTCCAGCCTGACGACCTGCATGACCATTCCACGCCTGCCAATTTTAATTTCCAGATCAAAAGCACATGCCACACGCAAGGCTCGGCATATCACCATGTCCAACGCAATCCCCTCTTTTCGCACCCTGACGATTCCTAGAAAGAATGCGAMCCCTGATAGAGCGGCATTTCCTGGTTCACTTCATAATAAAGATTATAAGCTTCTGCTCATGAACATGATGTCAAAGTACACCGCAAAATCACAGAAGGCAGAGGTTCCATTGACCATATAGTACAATAGAGGCTCCATTGACCATGCATGCGAGCTTTGATTTAAGCTAAAAGTGGATGTACTTCATCTGTTGACGTTAGTCTTTTGATATTGATTTTTAGTTTTAACAAAAGAAAGTGTGCGAAGTTTAAGATGGAGCAAGTTTCCAGACTTTTGTAGAAAAAGGTTCAAAGTTTAACTGCTGGTGAATGGAACCTCTCCCTTACAGTGAGACTTTACAATTGCCCTGTCCCATCGGGTCCTAGGATTAGGCCATGAATCGAAATTGACACCGAAATCGAAATCCACCTGCAATGCGTGACGCTGGAGCGCAGTGAGAGTAATACTGACCTCGAGGGCGAACTCCAAAGCTGCTTCAAAGCCCCAGCGGGCATCCGAATTCGCCAGCATCCCCCTTCAGCAATCACCGAGATTCTCACGTTTCTCCAAGCCTTGTGYCCGTTCCATCTCTCTAACGGCACTTGCTTGCAGATCGACTGGCTAGCCATCCATATCTTCACGACTGGACTGTGGGCAACCCGACAGGCCATAGACAGACCTCCTGCCCCTCTCATACACCTTCCTCGATCCCTTTTTCACCCTTTCGCCTTCAATTCCCTCATCGAACACACTACCTACTCGCAAGCCAGCCGCGCTTGCAACAAAATCAACACCATTCCCGGGACAAAGGGATTCTGCACTACGAGAATCCCATCAAACCCCTAAACCCTAAACCCTAAAATCCCTTCCAAGGCCGTGAAACTGTACACCAGTCGTCCACACTCATCACACACTCCGACTCATACTGCACTCTTGCACCAATGCATCCACCACACAATGCGCGCATCCCAAACCTGGTAATCATCCTCAATTCACACCACTTCAATTCCTAAACCCTAGATTGGCTCACCGGAAACCGAATGCAATCCAAACAATCTGAAGAATCCGATGATAATTTACGTAAGACCGACTGGCACATTCGAAGGCAYACTAAATAATATAATTCCGACTATGCCCACACATTTGCACCAGGATCAAAAGACATGAGCAAAGTTACCTCCAAGTCGAGCAGAAATCAGCCATCCCCGCCAGCAAAATGCCGCTCCACCAATGAAGCCCTACATAACATTTTCACACCTACAGAACCGAGATCACTCCCTATACAATACTCCCTGATCTCAAGCACACATGGCACAGTCTACACGCTCTGTTACAAAACGACCAGTAGCATCATGAAATCTGAAACAAAAGAGAGAGCATCGGAAAACACACACAAGATTGAAACAGAATTGGAGAAATCGAATTGCATGCGCTCAATTAACCCTAAACCACCACGCCCCTCCATTTCCACCCTTGGAATTTGATCTCAATCATAAGTCACCACAACGATTATGAATTGATCCCTAATTCTAGTATCAGAAAATTCGGTAGAAAATTATTACATTGCTACAGAGGCACCATCCACAACCTCAAACTCACAACTGCGAACTTATCTACAAACGGTTCAGTTACCTGACCCGACATAACATCCCAATTCGTCAAAAATCGTGACATAACTGTAAGAAAATCCGTTAAAAACAATCGACAGGGCGTGGCGACGATCACCAATAGACAAAAAAATACTTTGATCCGGCCACGCACCCTAAAAAAATGGACATTCGCTGTTCTGGGTCGCAAAACCTCCGTAAGCAACCAAAACAAGCGTTGTAAGTTGCACTAACCTTAGCTTYGAAGTCRGAAAACGGCAAAAGGCCCGCACACATGAGACCAGCGGAGGGCGTGCGGTTTAGGGTATCGGGGCCTGGAAAAGCGGGTTTGCTCAGCTTGGGCGTCACAATAGTAGTGCAGGGCAAACGAAATCTGCGACCTGAGCCCTCACGACGGCGTTAAGCTCGCTGGGGTTTTTTCGCGCAGTGCAGGGTTACAGGAAAAACGCCAAAGTTAGGAATGTCAGCTAAATCCGTCGCGGGAGTGGCAGATCGAGAGTAAGATACTGAAGTATTGAAGCTCGCTACTGTGCAAGTGTGCTAGAGGGTTGGCGCGTGGCTTCACGTGAAGGATGCCGTTTATCGGTGGGCGGAGTATCTCATCGGTCCACTCTCTTCGTTCCAGCCATATCCACTTTCTGTTTCCTTAGCCCAATTGGAACCTCGATACTTCGTGTGTCATGATTCCCAGGAATACCAACAGCTGATATCCGGAGAATCTTATTACACTATTGATGGTAAATAGTGTTACCCATACTAACTATTTTAGAAATGCTATAAGTTTTTACTCTTCATGAATATTTTTATGAAGTGCATGGATCCCAATAGTACTATAGTTGGGAAAACTTTGTACCTATTGTTGGTAAAAATATTCATTAAGAGTAAAAACTTATGGCTATTTTAAATCAATTAGTGTAGGTAACACTATTTACCATCATTATTGTTGTGAGTTAGGCTACAACTTGGTTTGGGAGTAAGCTTAGGGGCTTGTGGATGTGTTGAGCACGATTAACCCCTAAAGGATGTTATTGTTTTCTATATGTTCTCCCTATGATTCCATTCAAGCTCCCGAGTACCACATGATTCCATTCAAGCTGTAAATTTCAGACCAAGTTGTAGTCATATTATTGGTTTACTGAGAATTTTTTGGGAATTTTTTGAGTGTTTAGAGAGGATCAAACACATTCAATATAAGGACAACATATGCCAGCTTTTTTGGTGGGCAACATCTTTTAGGGTTTAATCCTTATCCCCTATATGCTCGAGGCACCCAAATCTAGTATTTGCAAACCTTTGAAGTTAAATAAAATCTAACCAAGAAGCTGTTTTGGGTAGTTTATATTTCTAGAAACTTCTTTTTGAAGCCTAGTCTTAGCATCAAAAATCCGATTATGAAAATGATTGATTTTGATTTTTCAATTTAAGATTGTGGGCAATCTTGCCTTTATGTAGTGTTGAGGGAGCATGGAAATGAGCCTTGAGGAATACACTAGAGCTTAGAAGAAAAAACACATTAGAAATTCTATAAATAAAAAAAAATAGAATAGAGTTTGAGAAACCAYAAATTGATGGAGTTATGCATGTTAGGCCCTTCAACCATATATTTTTTTGGTGACCAACTTTTTAGATTTGACATATGCAAAGAGGATTGCAAGACTTTGACTCACTTTTGCAATTTTAACGCCCTCATGATCAAACATTATAATCTTTTAATCCATAATTGATATAGTTGTGTTTTCATTTCCTTAGTGATCTCTAACATGTCTACAATAGATTGAATTTGTACGATTGAATTTGTACTATTTAAAAAAAAAATTAATTCATCTTATCAAAAAGTTGGCTTTTTGTTCAATGTAAAGTAAATTCCTATAAGCTCATAAAAGGCCTTGGGCATTTAGGGATTAACCCTAGAGCGTCTTGATTCATCTCCAAAATTGACTTCTTGAGAGAAATCATTATAAAGTGCTATTTGGAAGCATAATTTGGATTGGTATTCAAACAAAAGTTACAGATTGAAAATTGCAGATTCCATCCGTATGGTTAGATTCACCAATGCTATCTCCAATATTTTTTTATAAATTTTGAAAAGGGAATTTCAAAATTCCTTCAAAATTCTATAACAAGCAAAGTATTATCATTTTTGGAGTAAAATGTTTTTAGAATGGATTTGAAATCAGGTTCTTTCAACATGGTGGTTTTTAAAAAATTTTGTGTTCTTAAAATCTATGACCTCATTTTGGCAAACCCAGTTTTGAACTAAAGTCAATGCAATTTTGGCTTAGTCAACCACTTGACATACTTGCACATTGTTAATTTAAAAAATATATTTATTCTAGTAACACCAAATCCAACCCTTAAATAGAACAAAAACTTGACCTAGTATCCCCACAAATTAGAAGAATTGTCATCCAAGCAGTTAGGAGGATGAAACTTTAGTTTCATCTTGTTCATCTTCTAGTTTTTTGAGGTCGGCGCTCTCCGGGGTTAATGTTCTACAGGTGTATTTGAATGATAACCAAATTTTATATATAGTATACTAAAAATATTGACTGTAGACAGTGATTTTATGAACCATTGCTGTAGACATTAGTTTTCCTTTTAACTTAGATACCAAAACAACATCAAGTTCAATGTGCTACACTAAATAGTGAAATTAGGTTGCCTTTACAATTTGGTTGCCTTACCCCCAAGAAAGTTACTCTATAAGCCATCAAAGTCAACAGATATTTCTACAAATACTTCCAATTCTACACATGGAGGTTCATGAGTCCAAACCACCGATAACAAATTCAAAAATAGTATATTCTTATACCATTAGATGTTTTTTGAGCCCAGTAGGAGACTGTTTCAGGGTTGTTCCCCAAAACTGTTCCATGCATAGGGAACTAGCGACTGCTGGTCTAAAATTTTGAATTTCAAAAAAATAAAAAATAATTTTATTTTAGAAATCTTAGAAAGTATAAAGAAACTAGAAACTTGATTTTAAAAATTATTTCTTTTTTCAAAAAATTATTTTTTAAATAATTAATAATTAATTAATTAATTAATATTATCTGATGTGGCAGTCTCTGTGCCACGTCAAACTGTTCCCAGAGTTCCCAATGTGTTCCCATAGACCGGGAACTCGCAGTCTTCTAAATGGTCCAAAAAACATCTAATGATGTACAATAAATATTTATATAGTGTGGAATGTCGAGGAATTAGTGAGGGGCAACCTAATTTCACTATTGAGTGTACATTTCTCCAGTAGAATTTGAAAATCTAAAAGATTCCTTAAAAAATTGCCCCAAGGTGTTTCCTCTAGTTCTGTGTACTCTTTCTCCTTTGCAATGGAAATGGTCCATGTGTTTCCAAAAAAAAAAATCCAAAAGAATATATGAGTTTTTGAAATCTGAGAGTTTCAGGTTGCAAAAATCCAAAAATTACTGATTTTAATAATTCATTTGACATTTCAAAAATTATTGGAATTGTTGAAGTTTTGGGAAGATTCAAAATTCAGATATTTCATCACTCACTCAATTGTCATCTTAGTTTTCTAAGAATGCTCTTCAATTGCCTTCGATAGATTTCTTACACTTAGGATTTTGGTTCTTTTAAATTCTTTATCAATTCTATCATGTCTTTGGAATTAATATTTGCGTTTTGTGCTTCTTTATGGTTCTTAGAAACCTCGTAAGTGAAGTGAAGTTTTTGTGGTATGGTTTGGATTTGGTATGACTTTAAAAATGATCAATGATTGAAGATCATTACTAGTACATCCTTACCCCCACAAGGACTAAAGAACCTAATTTGAAWTTTTGAACAGGCTTTATATTATATATTGAAATCATAATTTGAAAATTTTGCATGAAATTGGTAGTAATGTAGTATGGATGCTAATCATCCTAAGCTACGTGTGAAGCTTTGTGTCATGTCATTTTGATAAATATTGCAAAAGTTATAAGGATTTTCTCAATTTTCAATGTCAAAGTGGGGAGATAAAAATGTTGTAAAGAAATAGTAGAAATGTCATTTGATTGCTTAGATTGATACCTAATTAAAACATTTGAACCATTCAAATTCAAATAATGAGATAAAAATTATGGGGAGTTTTGTTTTGAAGACAATGAAGGTAGARTAAACACTTAAATTCAATTTTGAGCTCAATTTTGAAAATTCACAAAATAAAACTAAAAATTAGAATATGAATTAGGGGTAGTCACACCTTCACTCCACACAAGAAGAATATTTGACTTTAGAGAGCCAACTGAGAAAGCCAATTCCAAATTGACATGTCCCCATTCCGAATTGACCCGCCACCCTTTCTTTTCCCCACTCACAAGATTGGGGTGACACACCTTCTTCACAAATTTAGACTGCCGATTGGCTCCTTGTTTCTCTCAATTTTTAGAGAAATTTTGTGAAGTGAAGAAGGTGTGACTACCTCCTATTGTTTATTAGAACATTCTCACCATTGAAATACATAAATCTCAATATCTTGTCAAATTTATTAGTGACTAATTTTTTCTATCATCCTATACAACCTTCCACTTTATAATTCTTTTAAAGATGAATATAACTTTCTTTGGTTTAATTTTTTTGCATGTGTTTTCAAACCATTTTCCAAATATTAAAAAAATGTAATACATGTATATGTTCCTAAAAATGTTGAAAGACAAATCCTCACCTTTGGAAAGAGTTAGACAAAACCTCACCTCTTATTTTTTGAAGGTTAGGCACATCAAATTTTCAATTGATAGGGCTTTCCACTCTAAAATTAGGAAAATATTCACTTAAAGCAAATTAACTAAAGGATTCTATGATTGAGTTAGATGGAGATTTTAACGTGCATTAGGTACAAATATTTTGAAGTGGTTTTGGGCTTCAAAACACCGCAATATTGTGGAGATTAAAGAAAAACAGAATCGCTATCTATCCTTTAACTTAGGCTATTTGTTTGTTTGTTACATTGAGATCTCCCGGACCGTGCATCCCCCAGTGGTGTGGTTGGTATTGTCAGAAAGCTCTTGGCGAGGAAAGGTGCACAGGCTTGGTTTTGTGGCATTCCGATATATGACGTGAAATTTATTGATTTTTTAGTTATTTTTGGTTTTAGAAAATTAGAAAATTACTTTTGCTAGTTTTCATTATGTGTAGGGTTTTATTTCTATAAGTCCATTAAAAAGATGGAAAAAAATGAAGAGATAAAGCATTTATCAAACACATGGCATTCAAATTTGCTATAGATTGTTGCAGAAATGCTCTCATGGTGTTGTTATGCAATATAGTGCATGTATTGAGTGGCATGGGAGTAGCAAAAAGTTCATTGTGGTACCAATGTTGTGAAGGATAAAAGTTGAGTAATGACTTTTGCCAAAATCTAATTGTGCACAATTTGGTGCCATTGAGGAGCATACATTGTTTTTTTTTGTCTTTGCTACCTCTTCATGTTGTAGAATGTATTGTGTGAGTGCAAAAATTGCATTAATTATTGCAAATATGGTGTWTATGTAGTTCCTCAGGTATATTTGTTAAGTATATTTGTTGAATTTTGTTGGCTTCATGGCAATGCTTCTTGYAATGTTTTGTTTCTTAACAAYGTTGCAATCATGACCAACCCCATYGCCATTGCACTATATACTTTTATGTTCGAGCTCAACATAAATTGGATATTGATGAGGAAATTCCTCCCTAGTCCCCTCCCAATAAGAGGTTTATAGCTATTAAATTTGTTTTTACTAGTAGCATACACTACAACATTGGTGTGGTATATTTAATTCCATGGTTTGGTAATAGTATTGTTTCATGGACCATGAATACTGAACTATTGCTACACCTATGGCTATATATTGCTACACCTATGGCTATTTATTGCTACACCTATGGCTATATGTCTGTCTTTGCCCTAGTGTTGAATCCATCTTCAAGACGTTTCTTAGTAACATAGTTTTTTCATTTTCCACAAGCTACATGTGACCTATAAAAACTATTACTACAATGCTAGCGTGTGAGCACAAAGATGTGAGCCTATGAGCCTTRAAGCTTGTTGTAAGCACGTGTCTACAATCATTTGAAGGTATTTATAACATACGTTATAGATACATCATAACATGGAAAGACTCTATAACATAAGTACCTATGACAAACACCTATAACCTTAGAAGACAAATATGATTACACTACTATAAAAGAGAACTCCTAGGGTCATGGTGCTCAGATGCTAGCACCCCCAAACTATTATTTATATATAAGGAATTAAAGCAAATTTGTAATGTAGATAGATCTTTATATATAAGTKTTTTGAAGCTCTTTAGCTTCACGCTTGGCACAATAAAGACCAAAACTAGGTCACATGTCTTTTTCAAGTACTTTTGAGTACGTGTTATGGAGACCTCTTTTTCCAAGTTAACTTATTAATTGATCAGCATGTGCAATTTTCTTCATTGATTCATATTATACATAAACTGGCCCCATGTAAATGCTATTTTTTACAGTATGATCAATTGAATTGACCATTTTCAATTCATGAAGTCTTTCTTCTATTAACATTATCTTAAAGTGGTTTATAGACTTAATAAGATTAATTCAAGAAAACAATCATCTTTGCCTTTGTACTCTTGAGCTTCAAAAATTGATTGATTAGGTGCAGGTTTAGGAAACAATTCATTACCACACTCCAAATGCACACCTTCATACACATCCATTTTTAGATATTAAAACCACCTTCATGCCACAAATCTATAATTGATGGTTTAAGTTTTGCATATTGTGGATTCCACTCTAACACAAACTTTGCATACAATCCCTAAAACCACAATTTACAATCAAATATTTGATYGTCTTTGACCGTATTTGACTACCTTCTAACTCTACATCTATAAATTTTGATGAAGTAGTTTGAGATATGTGAATTGTTGCTAAAGGGTACGAAGAGCCAATTGTTGTAGGATTAGACCTCTAGAAGAGGCAATTAGATTGTTGAAACGTCTAAAAATAGCAAAGTTTCCTCCCTCAAGGGAAAAGGCACACCGTTGTATGTCTCTGTCCATCTTTTGTATTTCATTCCCATCACCCTTGTTCTTGACTTCTTGTAGACTATTCTCTCCTTTAATTYTATTAATGATTCCTCTTTTCATGAATTTGAGTAAATTACTTTGCTCCAATGCATSAAGCATCAAGCTCATATCTTTGGTGCTTAAAAATCACTATCGCTCTAGGGGTATAGTGAGACTAATGATAGTAGCCCTACCCCTTCTTTATTTTGTATATAATAATAAAGAATATGCAAGATTTTCATTTTAGGTYTCAAYAACAAAATATTCCAAGTACTATCATCAAGCTCCTAACTTGGTATATTCTCAACATGTCTTGAGCCTATTTGAGATTACAATATAAGTTGGATTTGCAGGTTTGTGATGTGTGCCTCAAGATTTATTACCTAAATATCAAATACTTTCACAATTTTTGCTYTAAGTGTTGCGAGCATCACAATGAAGCTAAYTGCTCTTGAACAACTTTGAAGTTGTAAATAATTTATCAATGATGTTTTAATGGTACTATATTATGATTTTTGAACTAAACAAGGATATCCAATTGTAAATTATATATAATAATCCAACATATTCATWTGTAGGTCTATGTTTTAGATTTGATTAGCAACATCAATGATTACGACCTTCAAAAGGATGCAATATTATATATAATTGTGTAAGTGTTTTATGCCTTCAAAATTTTCATTGCAAAATAACTTARTGACACTAATTTGTTAGCATGTGTTTTTGGAGTATAGGTAAATGGCCTTTTCAAACAATTGATTTTATGATAATACCTTTGTAGAATTTTAGAACAAGAATTKTACAAACTCTTGTATGTGGACTTGGGAGTTTGCCCAAAGAAATGCTTCTTTGTGTGCAATTACATCCATAGATGACATGAAAGGCTTGAGATTGAGAAATTTAACCAATTCAAACAAAAGCAATTTGCTAAATAAAAGCTAATAAAAATAATGAAGAGGTGAGTTGTTGTTGGTAACAATAGTCCACCATTGAGTGCAATGCTTCTATATGTGTAATTTTTGAACAATTTGTACACCTTGAAAGATGATCGGAAATTGCTATCAATGGACATTTGACAACATCATCTAAGTAGATGAACGTCACATTTTCTAAAGCGAAAGACTTTGGTGTTGTACACAATGGTACTAACAAGAAAGAAATGGTAATAATATAAGAGCTCAATGCCTTAAGATATACTAAAACACTATAATAAGAACTAGAAGCAATCAATAAATTAGCACCATTGATGGTTGAAATAGCTCAGTTTACACCTATATTAATTTAAAGTAATTGATAAAATCAAAACCTCATGAGTCTTATAGATAGAGATTGGTATCAAATCAAAATTTATCCTCAATGATTTAGGGGATGAAGCAAGGTACTCATAGAAATGAACAATTGGGTAACATTTGGGATGTAGTGTCAAATTTGGCACACGCTCTYACTAATGCACGAGATCAATTAATAGGCCTTATAAATTTTCCCTCAGTTGGAAGTGATAGAAATGCCAATAGAATTAGAAGTTCCAATGGATTTCCAATCCAAAATGGAAAAGAAATTACAAACCATACTAATGATAATGGTTTTGAGGATTTCCACACAAACAATGCAGTAATACGCTACCATGGTGGAGGACCTTATGCAAGGAAATTTGGTTTTCCAAGCAATAAGAATATTAAAAGTGTACATCGCCAACATGCACGTGGTCATGTTGCATTTGGTGCCCACTCAGAATTTAAACCTCAACCCCTTCACTGCCGTAGGCCTATCAATTCAAGGACAAGCTTGGGATCCAATATGGAGCCAAGATGCAAGCRARGTGGRAAAAAAGGAACCCAAATTGGACTTTTTTTAGACCCCAAGTCAAATTGTTTGCAAATCAATACTACAAAGGGAATGGGCAATCCTATAAATATCAACTTCTTACCAAATCAACTAACACCTAGTCCRAATCAATACACATGTAAGAAAGACCCTAGTTGTCGCCCCTCTTCTCCTRATACTAAACGACATTGCATAGGTACACAATATGCAGCTTTGTTGAAGGAAGAAGCTTTTYGGATTCGGGAACGAAGACTTGTTGAGGATCAAAAAGTACCAAATTCTAAACCGAAGTGGACACGTTGTTGATAATTGTTATAGACCACTAACCGTCCAAGCTTTTTGCAATAGAGGAAATGTATGTATCCTTCTTGCCTTTGAAATTAGAAGTACATTGATAAATTGTAATTCTTGTTTGAATTTTTGTTTCTTCTACACCAATTGCTTACATTCAAAATCTTGCATTCAAATGTCCCCCCCCCTCCCCCCCCTCCCCTTCATTTACTTTCTATCTTCATCAATGTTGGATTGCATACTATAAAATCACTTTAAGACTAGCAAAAATATATCAACCAATGAACCAAAAGTAATTTCAAGAGGAAAAAATTGTTCACAAGCTAGAAATCATTGTATCACATCTAACTATAGGATATTAATTATTCATTATTGAAAACTCATCTACTATTGCTTTCCTTAATTTCTAAACTTTCAAGAATTTTTGGATAAAATCAAAACTATTATTGACAATGTATGACTTYAATTTGCAAAAGAAAATTAGGTTAATATTAAAAAAAATTGTTAGGCTGAACGTGAATTTTAGAAATGATTGCTACGGTCAAATTTGGAGAAAAAAAACTACATATTTTTTTTAACAAATCAATTTGGAAAAGTAACTTAAAAATTAGATGAAAATTATATTATATTTCATACTCGAACTCTAGAATGATAGGCTAGAATTGTGACATTATCAATATGAGATAATTTGAACATTAATAATTCATTAATTCCAAAAGCATTTGTTGATGACCATGAAATTTTATCTTTTATATACGTTCTAGTGAACTTGGAATTTGGAATCAATTTATATCATTTTTAGAGTAGTCCTAATGATCATCTTCATGGAAGTATTGCAAAATTTGAATGGTTTGTTTGTTGTTTTSAAAATAAACCAAGAAYTTTGGGCAAGTTCAAATATTTTTTGTTTTTGTAAATGAAAAGGTAYATTTGGTTTTGGAAGTGTATATGAACATGGAAAGCTTTGAATATTTCTATTTTGATTGATGAAATTAAACTTATAACGGCTTGGAGAGGCATTGTGTAAAAATCATAAAAAAAAACTCATGAGTTCAATGATAAGGGGGATTTTATTCARTGATGTGTAAAAAATCAACCACTTAGAAAGATGAGTAGTTTCAAAATAGTCTTTTAAGAAAACATTCATATAATATTCTTAAAATAATTATAAAATATCCTTAGAATATCCTAGTAACATCCAAAAAAAATATTCCATGATAGTCAAATATAGATTTTAAGCATATTTGCACTATTTGTGCATTGAATTTTTTGTGACAATGGATCACTACCCTACATTGAAATTGGACAAGAATGGASATGCATGACAAAACACTAGGAGAATGCTAAAGGAGATTTAAAATAATGCTTTATACCACTTAAAATACAATGGGCACATATGACAAGAAGCAAGTAGTCTACACTGACTCTTTGAAGGCTTCCAATAAATAAACCACTACAATTTAGAATTGGCCAATCCAAACACAATGTGCGGTGTTGCCTTGGGTGCCACTTTGCAATCAAGTATGATAACTACATCGAAAATCAACCAAATAAGCAATTTAACATGGCTTCTATGATTATAGTGAAAAACTTTTTGTAGGATCTTGTTGGTAGTTAAAGGGGGATTTGAAATCCTCTTAGAATGCTTCTTTTGGACACCATATGAATAAATTATGAAATTCAAAGTGTTGAAAAATAGGTATTTTTAAATCCAATCCTAAGCTCTCATGAATAGTAAGAGTACATTTTAGACAAGATTCTATAAGGGTCCTTTTTAAAAAGGGTTCAGAAGTAGGTGTACTTACCATAAGTCAATTTCATAGTCCTAGAGCCAACTCTAAATTAACAAAATTTTCCCAAATCAATGATCTTCAGAGGCATTAATAAAAATGTGCATTTTTAATGTGTAAGATTTCCAAATTTTAACAACATAAACTGATATTCAAAGTTATACGCCCATATTCCTCTAGAATGATATGGTTTGTACACAAGTTAAAACACTTAAGTTAGACGCACCCCCCAATTTAGAGTCCACCTATGTGATAGTTTTTGTGGTTTAGGGAGCCGGCACTTTGAAAAATCATAGAAATTACATACCACATCCAAAAAATCTATTTTTTTTATTAATGCTCATGATTTTCACTTGCTACTATGAAAATATGATTTTTAGAAAAAGATGCCTCCAATTATGTTGAATTGCTTATATTGACGGTTTTGGGAGCTTCCACTATAGGTGAGACAAAATGTTAGCTTAGACTATCAACTCAAATGAATTAAGGCAGACTCACCTACCTCTGTCATTTGACTTTTGGCTCCATCTTCACCATAGAACTCATCCAAATCCATTTACTTTTCTGGCAATTTAAATGCATTAATTCCAACTTATAAAACGTATCGATCTTTGATTAGTGGATACTTAAGTGCTAATAGGTATATGGAATGGCCGTAATAGGTTGTTTATAGGATGTTTATGACACCAATTACAAATGATTTGTAATTTCAAGACAAACAACTTCATAAAATTATAGAAATTAGAGTTCTAATCAAAAAATTGTAATTCCACTTGAATTTGATTCTTGAAACAAGCATACACCTCTACGATTCCTCATGTCTAGAAACATATTTGATAAAGATTCCATATTTTTTCTAGAATTTTGTTTCCCAAAACAAATTACAATGAATTTTCTAAGTGAATTAATCTTAGAAGTCCTTTGGGGTTTGTGTACAATAGGATATCTATCCACTCATGTTGACTACCTTTTTTGGGTACATTGTTTAGTGACTGCCTTTTTGGAGTACATTGTGAAACAATATACCCAAAAGTTTCAAATTGAATTATTTTTCATAACCCCTCCAATTTTATTGGGGAGGGTATGAAAAATAATCCAATGTGAAAACAATTTGGAAACCTTGGTAAGCCCCCGCACTATTATATTTTTGGAAACAAAACTTACATGACAATTGATATGGGATAATTTGTTTTGATATTCTTTCCGTATCCATATCCATATCATATCCTAGTATTCATATTCTAGTATATTTATCCCAATATTTGTATTCCAGTATTCATATCCCAATATTAGTATCTATATGAAGATCAACGGCAAGGAAGGGGGGGTAATTTTTAAGAAAAAATTCAACGGTCTCTGAGTTTTTGGAGAGAGAGGGGAGACTAATGCAAACCACCTGGAGTGACTCCCTCTTTTGGGTACATTGTCTTCCAAGTTTTCAACAAAATTGCAATATAATGTGGCTAAGTAGTCACATTCTTTCCTTAAATTTACTGTAGACTTGTTGCCAAACCGAAAATTTGTAGACATCTGGCAATATTTATCCCCAAAATTGGAAGGATTGAAGGATACCTCCTTGACACCGGCACTTCTGAGCAGTAGACTGGCCAAAATGATAAATAAATACTAAAACAAATTGCAAAAAATGGTAGTTCAAGTACAATTGTGGAAGCGAAATCAGCAAAATTGATGGCGTCCATAGCTCAAGCCTAGTTGCCACGAGGTTCGAACTCCTCAATCCACAACATCATGGCTATACCATGCCAGATGATGTGTACTGGCAAATCCAATCTACTCCACAATAATAGATTACTCTCCAATACGGGTTTGAAAAGCAGGATTGGAAAAAATTCCAATATACCACTGGTGGCGGAGCAGTTGGAGCTACTATAGGACAAACTGCTAACACCGGATTTCTCTTCTAAAACGGGTAGTGACAACAGAGTCGATAGCTAATTCAAAAAGGCATCTCAATCATCGAATCTCATCTTCTTCCCTGCGGGGGCAGATGATCGACCCCCACGGCCTCCTCGACCACCGAAATCACTCCTACCTCTGCCACCACCTCTTCCGCCTCTTCCTGCAAGACAGAACGCCAACTGTGAGTTCCGTACGCACAACCATTTCAAATCGTTTGTTCCCACAAGTTGAATTCAACTTGAACACATACAGAAAGACTGGGCTTACCCCTGTCACCTCCACGGCCTCCACCCCTTCCACCAAAACCACGACCACCTCCACGGCCACCTCGGTCTCCTCCTCTACCACCAAAGCCGCCTCTGCCTCCACCACGACCACCAGGGGTACCACCACTGGCCTCATTTACTACAAGATTCCTTCCGTTGAAATCAGATCCGTCCATCTCAGTGGCTTTGGTCAACTCATCCTTGCTCGAGAATTCAACGTACGCGAACCTGGAATATTGCAAGATTGTTAAAGGCGGAGTACTTTGGAACGTACAGCTAGATTAACACCACTACACAAATATCGATAAAAGCTCGAGAAGTGAAGCACTAAAGACTACTGGCCACAAGGAATACCGGGCATAACATGAACACCAGGAAAAGTAACGTACCCCTTGATTTCTCCAGATTCACGATCGGTGGGAATACGAACATTCAACACTTCTCCACAATCACCAAAGAATTCAGTCAAACCGCTCCGGATCTGCAAATAAATAAAACTATGATTGTAAAGGTACGTTCACAAGAAACACCAGGGAATCCAAAACGCAACAGATAAAGTGTTTCAGATCGGTTCTCCGTACCGAATCCTCATCTTGGTACTTGTCAAAGCCCCGAACATAGGCCGTCTTCTCCGATCCTGTCCTTCCAGGAGTTCCTCCATTCGGACTGAAACAAAACCGAAGTCATCATTAGGTACTACTGTATTAAAAAGAGATACGGAATTGAAAATCTGGCACACCATGAATTACACTTACGTTGCTCCACCAGGGGTAGCTCCGCGCTCCCGAGCAAGATCACAGAAAATATCTCTGCCTTCTAAAGTTTTTCCGCTCTTCAGAATTGCCTTCTTAGCGGCCTCTTCAGTCTCGAATTCAACATGGCCAAATCCACGAGATCGACCGTTTTCATCTTGGGCAATTCTCACATCAGAGACACCACCGCAATCGCTGAAAAACTCAAACCTGGAATCCACAAGAATCATATATGATCAGTACTAATTCATTACAAGGCGCAGTGATTCAAGGAAAATCAACGCAACAATTCACARCAAAACAGAAATAACTAACTCTGCTTACACTTTGTCTTGATCAGCACCCCATGCAAGGTTCTTCACGAAAATCGTTTTACTTCCTCCCTCACTGGATTGCTTGGCAGGAGTCTTGACCTGCACTTCATCTTCCTCACTCTCTTCGTCGCTCTCAGCAGCTGTAGCAGTGGGCTGCAAGGAAAAAAATACCATTAGCGACATGTCTTTTAGACTTTTAGGCACGTGGCGGCTTCAACGTAAATGGACGTGCATTATCGACCACATTACAACGACATTCACGGTAAAACAGAATGAAATTGCTAGAATAGGACATTATATGTTATATATATTTACCTCTTCATCTTCACTGTCATCTTCCTCGTCACTATCAGCGGCTTTCCCATTTGAAGGCTTTCCATTGGTCGCCTTTCCGTTTGTAGCCTTGGCAGCAGKCAACATTTCTTCGTCGGAGGATGCTTCATCGCTCTCTGAACCAGCGACTTCCTACTTATAATGACTTAAGAACGTCAGAAATATGAACTGCCAAGTCACGTGTGTCAAACAACCGGTAATTGCAACAACTCATTGCAGTCTTGAGTCTTTCAAGTCCTAATTAGTAAAGAACTATTTCTAGCAGTTAGAATTAGGTTCTTCAACATTGTAACATGAAACTAATTAACGCGGAGGACAACAGCTTGTTGATGAAAACATCAGGAAAGTACATCAGGAAAGTACCCCCCAATTGAAACAATACTGTTTTAATGTTTTAATGGGTTCACAGTCCAACTTTGAAAATGTACTGTTGTAATACAACATCAGTATTGCAACAATACTTTTTCAAAGGGAGGCATTGTATTAGTATTGATGCTCTACTAGAACTGTACATTTTCAAAGTTGGACTGTGAGCCCATTGAAACAGTACAACATCAGTACTAATGTAATGGGGTGTTAGTTCCCGATGTAGCCTTCAAAGAGGCTACCTTTTCCTTTCCACAGTCCTCATCTTTGAAATTCATCCACACCTAATTAACCCATTAAGGACTGGTCGACCATTTTGTGGTCGATTTGGGTCCTTTTTGGTTTATAGAGAGAGCATGTCAAGGAATTTGATGATGTGGCAAAGGGGACGGGTCTAGGGAATTGGAAAGTGAAGAGTTTAGGACAATAACTAGGCCAATCTGAGGTGGCATGTGGGCAAAGGGTTGAAAAAACCAAGACAACAGGGCTGAAATTACACCAAGATTTGCTAAAAATTCCTACTTCACAATGCACCTTCACCAAAAAAATTAATGCTAAACCCTATATCATGTGCAATACTTCCATCCGTGCGGTTAGATCTCCAATAGGCACTTGCATTCAAAAGTTTTAAAATTGCTCCCAATTGGCCATACAAAGGATTGCCCACCCCCCAAATCAACCACGGTCCTTAATGGGTTAAAGTAAGCTTCACTATTGGTGTTGGAAGAGTGGCAGTGACTTACATGTATGGTGTGCTTCATATTTTTTTTCTAATTTTAGGACAAAACATAAAAATCAAGAAAGTGAGATTTATTTCATAGAGATCATTGTTTTCATCATCTAGTCCTTCACTTTGTATTGAAAGCCATCCATAATTTGTATTTTGAGATTAGAAGACAACCCATTACATACATATGGGGTGGTAGGAGGTAAAACAAACATTGTGGGATATGTATATTAGAATTACTAAGAACTCAACCGCTCATGGTTCAGTCAAATTAAAGGAGAAATTGTATTTAAGGTGTAATTTTAGACCTCGTTTAGGCATAGTAGAATAACTTTTTTCAAGAAACTTAGAACTAAAAAAAGTTGGTAAATAAAGTTAATTTTCATCTCCAAAAATCCGATTGAGATTTCAAACCTCCAATCAAAAGTTATGGAAAAATTTCAATGAGGGTTTGGAAGGGACAATTTCTTGGACATTTTCAAGCATTCTTTCTTAAATTTGTCCATAACTTTTGATTGGAGGTTTGAAATCTCAATCGGATTTTTGGAGATGAAAATTAACTTAATTTACCAACTTTTCTTAGTTCTAATTTTTTTGAAAAATGTTATTCTACTATGCCTAAACGAGGTCTAAAATTACACCTTAAATACAATTTCTCCTTTAATTTGACTGAACCATGAGCGGTTGAGTTCTTAGTAATTCTAATATACATATCCCACAATGTTTGTTTTACCTCCTACCACCCCATATGTATTTAATGAGTTGTCTTCTCAACTCAAAATACAAATTATGGATGACTCTCAATACAAAGTGAAGGATTTTAGATGTTAACATTGATTTCAATGAACTAAATCCCACTTCGTTTGGAATTGCTATTTTGTTCATAGATTTAATTGAAAAAATATGATTTGACACTAATTCGAGTGCGCAGATGCTTTTCCAAGCACCCGGCTAAGCCTCGAGGGTGATTGCAAGAAAGACAAGTACTATTTTGTGTCACAATTGGAAAGACGAAGTTGTCATGTGCTATAACTTTTGAAGCATGAACCCAGTTGATGTGAAATTTTTATTGGAAATGGCTGATTTGATTGTAATTAGATTCCTTATTTTTCAGAAATTTTCAAAAATCATTTTGTATTTAACCCCTAAAGTTCCTTGACTATGTTCTCACCAAAAATGCTTCAAAGCTGCCATTTCTAGTACAAGTACCAAATTTTTGAAAAATATCATTTTTTGACACATGTAACCATAGGATCTTGTGGTAATCTAGTTTGAGAATATGTGGAAAAAATTTCAGAAATTTACACCATGTAGATTGCAAGATATTAGCATTTGAAGTGGCAAAAATCCTTTTTTGGCCCTACAAAAAACCGGGCAGCTGCACTTCACAAGGTCAGATCATTATGAAATAATGTCTGAAATGGTTGTGCTTCTTTGGATTCATTCTTCAAAGCAAGTTGGCTACATACATGAAAATTTTCAGATCATTTGGAGTTGTACAAGATATAGGAAAAAAATAGTAAGTAGAAAGAAGTTGAGAATGATTCAAAATACTAAATTGTTAGTAAATTAGTTATAAAATTAAATACTCCAATCGAAATGGTTGAATTGTTGTAATAAACAATCTACATCCAATAGCATTATTTTTTTTCAAAAATATTGAAATTTCAGTAAAATAAAGGACTTCAAAGTTTTTTTGGTGTAGGGATTCCATAACTGCCCACAAACTAAAAAGCCTCATAACTTCTGAGGTTTAGAAAGCAATAGCAACGAATCTTTCGTTCATCTGAGATATCTGACCCACTGCGAGCTGATTGATAGTGAATGAATGGATGATTACGGCTTGGAATCTTTGTTGTCGGAATTTTGAATTCCTGATGACGTTTAGTTTGATCATTTAGGGCTGGCTCTGCTCATGGGATTGGATCCCTGTCGTTGGGAGGAGTAAGGAACTGAACATGCCAATCTAACGGAATTCCAGGTGTGGTGTAACAATTGTATGCAAGGTTCTGCACAAATTTTTTGTTTGAATTGTGTGAGAAAGTTTGATTCGCTGTGGCAACTCTGAATCTCGTTAAAGTATTTGCTGTGCGTCGGAAGCACGCTCCAGAAGTGATATTTTTAATCATTTTAAAGAAGTAGTCACCTATTTCTTCAATACTCATGTGATACTTGGTGATATCTACATCAAAAACTAGTATGATCCAGCTACAATTTGGCTATTGGTCTTTAAAAACACCAGTAATCCGGCTACATTGACTGGAATTTTTTTTCCCTTCATAAAAAGTAACCCACATCTTTTGGTTGTAGCCACCTGCAGAAAAATCGTGCATGAAAAAAACACTGCTGCGATTCCAGCGTCATGGCACCAACCTCTGGGTATCGAACAGCCAGCTGTTGACAACGAAAAAGGCGGCTACTTTGTTTGTAAAAATTTTACTGTGAGATGGAGCTGTCAGCCTTCTCAAGGCCGGGGTGAACTGACCCCTCGCTCGGCCACTTGGTAAAACCCTGAAATTTTTTATTTTCCATGCATGATAGAAATTGCCCTTCAGGTCTGTAGACTTTCTTGACAGAAACGAAGATGGAGGGAAATTCAGTCACTGTTGGTCGCGCTACCAGGCCGGCCGGCATTTTGCTTGCTACTTGAAGGGGCTTTGTAGTCATTCATCTGTTTCTACTCTTGCAAGTTTGCTTCATTTGCACATATTTGTGGATTGCTTATCTCGGGTCGGATGAGTAGGTCCCCATCGACTCGGTGCTAGTTCTGCAATTCAGCTTGTTGAAACAGTGCAGATTGTGGAATTGTCAGCTACGATGAGGTCGTTTCTGTCGAGGCTGAGCTCCGAAGTGTGCCTTCTCTGGTTGCTCTGCAGCGGTGCATTTCTCTTTGGGAGTAGGATCCTGGCGTGTGCACGGCTACCAGTTTGGAGTGACGAAGTCGAAGAATTTGCTTCGCTTCTGCCTCTTTGGGCGAACAGGTCGTCGAGTCACGCGGGGATCGACCACGATAGCAAAGGCACAACCAAGGGTCAGAGCATCTCTACCTC